>PVIJ01004767.1:0-112737 GCA_004024925.1 Scalopus aquaticus
CGTGCCCCATTGCCTGCCCCGTATCTGGTTGCCTCTCTACAGGAAACCAGTAAAAAGGCTAAAAGGCCACCAGGGGCGCCAGGACTCCTTTCCTTTAGACCCATCTGTGCAGCTCCGTGGAGAACCTGTGCTCCCTGTGGTCATCCTGCCTTGACAGTCTTATCAACAGAAAAGGTCAGAGGGGAGGGCTAGAGTTTTGCTTCAAGTCTTTTTTGGGAAGTTGATATGCTAATGATCTAAGGGGCTCAACTAAGTATTCTGAAGCTTACACTAATGGCTCACTGATGCAGAGGCCTTCCGCCACTGTGTAATTTGTTTTCTTGCTTTCATTTAGGATGAGCTATAAACAAACCTACACACAGTAGTTTAATTTTACAAATTTATCTAATAGAATGACTCCCATTGTAGGTAAAATCACACACATACTACTTAAGAATATGAGTTAGTTATCCCACTGGGAAATCTGTGGAGGAATTGAGGGTAGCTATCCTGAAGAGATTATGATCATCTGAGGGCTACACTAATTGCAGGTTGACTTTCCTTAAATACTTGAAGAAGACAGGAAGCTAATGGTAGTTTGTGCATAAGAAATACCAGCAGGGAGTGCACACTGATCTTGGGAAGGAAGTGTTTCCAATTATAAGAATTCCCCAAATGGGCTCTCGGAGACACAGGTTGATAGTGTATCCCACAGTGTCTTCAGCCAGCTGCTCTAGTTCCCAGTTCAGCCTGAACAGTTGAGGCCAATTCGTTTTTTAAGGAGATTGAGTAGAGACAGTTTGACTGATCTCACTCTCACATGCTACCAGCTGAGGTTTATCTGCCCAGCAAAGCACCACAGCAACAACTACAAGAGTGGGAAAGTCATCCAGAAGTACTGGCAAAGGAAATACGGATGAGGGGAGGTTTCTGCTATTTTCTATAGACTTAATGGATGGTTTGGGGGGTGGGGATCAAATTATCACCAGAGTCCTCTGGTGGGAGATAGAAAACCAATTGGGCAGTTAATTTCCAGATACTTCTAACCATCTGGGAGAGTAATGAGTACATTTTATTTTCCCACAGAGAAGGCTTCCAGGGCAATTCTGAAAAGCAAAGGTCATTAGTATCCCTTCCTTCTACATCTCTAGTGGCTAAGATCTTCCTATCTAAGGTTCCTACGCTATTGCTCACTAGACTACCACAAAATCTGAATGTTTTGTCAGAGTAACTATAAGATCACTTTCTTCAACCATCCTGTACCATCACCTAACTTTTAATCCAAGAATATCTACATGAAGAATAAGGACATTTTTATAAAAATTTCAGAGACTGAAGATGTCCCTTACTTTGGCGACATGGGCTACAGTGTGGGACTTGTTTTTCAGTGTGCTCAACCAAGTAGTCTATATTTTTTTTTCTAAAACGATATAAGTTCAACAAGATGGTCTAGGTGGCTGCACCAGAATTATGTTTGAAACCCTTAAGGCCTCTGTTGGTTCAGTGACCTCTTGGAGAATGCGCTAATTTATCCAGCCTGGGGCTGATGTTAAGGAAGAGAAAGAAGCATAATATTCAGGAATGGTCAGACAGAACTCATAAATTTTCAAAATAAACAGACAGTCCCTACCACTTTCATTGTGATCATTAGATCCCCTTTAATGACCAGTCTGTTGTACTCAGGTGTGTAGATTAAGAGGAAGTGAGGGTAATAGAATCAGAACTTCTTTTGAGCTGATTTTTAAGAGAGGTTTCCAGTGCTCAATACTGAATATCTGGGGATGGTAGGCAGTATGCAAGACATGGAATACCTTTCAGGGCACTGCTGTGACTGTTGAGTGACTTTTATAATAAAAAAAGAGCATTGTTGTCAGACTGCAAATGGTCCAGAGAGTGAAACACATAATAAAGATTAATTTTCAAGGGTCGTGATAGTGATTGGGGTCAGTAGTTTGGATTGGTACAGTAATTTCATAACCTGAAAATGTGCTGACAGCAGTAAGGCAGGATTAGTAGCATCTGTGGAGGAGAGGGATAGTCAAAGGAGCTAAGGTAATCAGTCTGTAAAGGTTAGGTAGGGGCCAAAGCCCATAAATCCCATGCACTTTGGTTTCTCAAGACAATGGGCCAGTGTTTGACAGGAGTCACAAGTGGGGACTCTGGTGGTAGCGTTTTTATCCTTTCCCTTGTGTCCTGTCTGTGATGGTGGATAGATTGTAATATGTGCTACCATGATGGTTCCCTGCTGTAACTGGCAATACAGGCAGTGCTGGCTCCATCAATAGTGAGATGTCAGACAACCTCATCAGAGAATAGACCCGTATCATAGCTAGCTATGCAAGTGGTCCAGATTAAGGGTCTTGATTTGTTTTTACATTTCAACCCCAAAGAAAGGGGTTGGGAAACTGACCACCCATAGTTTTCATGTACCTGACCAAACCTCTAGGCTTTTTTTAACAACTGAATAATCAGTTGTTAATCAGTGAATAATCAGTGAAAATATAACAAGATTCATCAAGGAGAGTATCTGAGTTATAAGATTGGGTTGAGATCTGCCTGCGAAGTAGGAAAACCATGGTTCTTTTCAATTTGGCAAAGCTGATCATGAAGCTGAACCTCCTGAAGCCCTGTTTCAGTTTAGCTGAGCCGTCAGTAAATCAAGCCCAGACTTTTTGGGGAATGTCAGTGATTTGAGGACTCATTAAGAAGACAGTATTGCTTCAGGCAGTGGACTGGGAAAATAAAGTGTCCCTCACAGGTACAGCTGTCACCTTCTCATGTAATCCTAAGATGCTGCTGGGGCTATGACTATGCCATTTCCCCTTAATAAGTGAGACTTGATGGGCATGCCTGATCTTGTCATTCATGGACTCTGAGTTGATCCATGCCCAAATAGGGATGTTTTGTCTGAGACTAACAAGGCTCCTCAAAATCAGATGTTTGTTTTCAAATAAAGCATAATGATATGGTAATAGTTGTTTATCAAAAGTGCTATATTTAGTATATGTGTCAGAGTAACAATGATTTCCAAACCCCAAGGGGTCCCCTAAGGAGAGATTACCCTCCATTGCTGGGGATTCCAAAAGGCAAAATTATCAGTAAGATAAGATTTCGTTAACACTGTGAGACCCCAAGGTAGAGAGCATCTTTATAGTCTGCTGGGAAGTTTCCCAAGAACCTTTGGATTTGGATGCCGCTCAAAGCAAGCTGATTTATGGGGTCAGTCAATGAAAGGAGGCAAGTAGGAATTCAAGTAGGGCATATATTACCTCCAGTACCCAGACTCCAAGAATATGTTGGGGCCTCTCTTTGGTAGCAGGGGTTCAAGGTGAGCAGACCTTAAATGCTGAAGGAATTTACGGTTGTCAATCCACAACATAATTCCAAGGCCCTGAATTTTACCTGGGGTCATCTGTCACCACTGATGGCCAAGGTGCAATCAGGCCTCATAGTCCTCTCAGGTAAGTGAGTACTCTTGCTCTTCTCTCCCTCCTGTGTTCCCGTAGTGATTCTTTGGATTTGGGGACAGTTGCTGTGGGACATCAGTTTCGTCTTTGAAAAAAATCATGGAAGTAAAGTTATTAAGTAGTTTTTTTAGTATAAGCATGAGAGCAGTGTTTCTTCCTATTTTCTACATGCCAGAGTAGAAAACTGGTTTTCAGAAATAGCATTTGAAAGAAAATAGGAAGACAAAAACTCTCCCAAGCAAATATGCTACTTCAGGTTTGGATCTCAAAAGTGCTAACTTCCACTAGAGTGGAAAAGTTTCACTTACAACTCAAGCCAAATGCATATAGCTACAATGTGAATTTGTTAGGGGAAATCCACATTATAGCAATATAGACATACAATTCAGTTGGCAGCAAAGGGGGAAGGCTACAAAACTCTTGGCAAGACTATGGAGACTGGCTGTACAGAGCAGGTGGGGTCCAGTCTGAAGAATTCCTGGTAGTCTTTGTTTTGAAGGAAGGGGAAGGCCACCTCTCAGAGAGATTCCTTGGTGGCTTTTGCCAGAACCTTGAGAAGCCTTCATCACCATGGATGTGGAGTCTATAGCCATATAAAATTGGCTTAATACAGTTCCCATATTTATACCATTATTCAGAGGTGTATTGCCAGGATCAGCTGTTAATTTAGCCAGGACCTCTCAGCACAGTTGGGTATCTTTTTGCCTTTTGTGTGTTTCTTTATAAGAATCATGAACGTGTTTCTTTCTCAGTTGAGACGTTCACTTCCCCTATCTCAGTTGCCCCCACCTCTTGATCAGTGAGGATCATTACAATATTAATACATATGGCAATATGATGAGCTAATTCCTTTAGAAATACACTGTTTTTTAAGTTATTTTGATGATGAACTAGTGACCTTGTTCTATACGTTTAATTGATCTTTCTCTTCACCTTCCACCTGTATTCTTGAGTGTACTCTTATCCCCATTAATCTATTAATTCTACAGATTTACTTCTCTTTGCCTCCATATTTTTACTAGTTTACATTTGTAAATGATATTACAGATCCACTTTTAAGTTAATGTCTTAAAATTAATTCTGTTTTCTTTAGTTCTTCACTTGAACCAAAATTTGTGGTTTCAAAGTTAGTGCTGTAATTTTGATTATTTTCTCTTACTCATAGTTCAACAGTGTGTATAAATGTAACTTGTTCCACCTGACTCTTGTTACATATCCTATCTACTTAAATGAAGTAATATTCAATGATTTTTATTTTAGTTTGTGTTCATTTTCATTACACAATAAATTAAGCTTATTTTAAAATCTATCTAGATATGATTTATATTATATCTATATGTTGAAACACTCTGGCTTCACATCTTGAAATAATTTCTACTATATCTCAAATCACTAGGTGTTACTATATATTCAGGGCCAATTAACTATTTGAATAAACCTGACCAGTTGTTTAGAACTACATAATGCTATACTTGTATCTTGAATATTTCTACTTCTTTCTACTTTTGTACTTTTGAGAGTATTTATTTTTACTTCTTTCTTCTTTCTGTACTTTTGAGAATATTTTAAAATGCACTTTTTAAAAAAGATTTATTTATTTATGCATACAAGCTGGGGTACAGGCCAGAGGCGTGGGATGGTGTGAGAGGGTTTACCAGAAACAGAGTGGGGAGCAGAACAAACAGATGGAGGAAATACACTGCTGAGGGGAGCAGCGGTCGAGGCGGGAGAGGTCTGCCACTCCATGTGGGATTCTCCCCTGCCGGGCATTGAACTCACATCGCTGCTGCTGCTGCCAACAGCTCCACAGCGCAGCGCTTAACCACTGTGCCACCAGGGAGGCCCTAAAATGCACTCTTTGTTATTAAAGGATAAATTGATCACTTTATGGCAGACCTTCAGTATTGTTTGGTGTAGAGCTATAAATTAAATAAAAATTGCTAGTAAAAAAAGACCTGTAAAGTATTCCTTGGCCTTACCAAAACTGCCTTAGTAGAATAACAATATTCCTGCCCCTGTCTGATTATAAGAAGGAATATTACTACAACAAACCTAGGTTTCAAGTATTTTGAAGATGTTAAACAATTAGATAAATAACATGGAACTAACAAAAACAAAAAGAGTACAAACAAATTTGCACTATAGATGCAAGCAGCTAATGGAATATCCATTTTACTTGGAAAAGTAATTAGTTTTAAAACAACAAAAATTTGTAGATTTACCTTTAATCTGTGACTCCTTTTTTATATTTTATTGTCTATCCATGTATACACACACCACGACTTTTCTCCTTTTTCTGAACTGTGCTTGTTCATAGGTCTTAAATCTTTTAGGAAGGACAGGATTAATCATTGTATATATTAACCAGATATTTCCTTACATCATTAATATCAGAGGGGAAAGTTAATATAATTTCTTAGAGAGAGAGAGTTTGCAAACCCAAATCCCTGTGCATTAATGAAATGTCCATCAATATGGATATCCATAGTTACTCTAAATCTCAGTGTGCTCAAAACAAACTTCAACTAAATTGAATAGGTCAAGACATGAATATAGATGTGTTGATTAATATTAATAAAAAAGATATCTTACCTCAGTACATAAATTTTTGTTTGAGGTAAATATTTAACACTCAGCACACAACCAAATTGAAAGTGTAACCTATTACAATTCCCAGAGAGGAGAAGTGATGTTTTAAAAATGGTTACTATATTACTGATCAAACTTTTCCATAATGGATATTAAAGAAGCAGCTGTACTTCTAAGAATGACTTCTCTCCTATTCTCTGAATCTATTGTTTTAAGTTTTTTTTAATCATCTTACCTCTCACCACTGTTTCAAAAGATACTCATTTCATGATGAAGTGATTGCCTCTGGGTCCTGACCCCCTTGGATATTCCTCACTGTCCAAGTTGCACTGGCCCCACTCTTGAATTTAGTCCCAAAGGCAATGGTGGGGATGGCAGGTGATCTGAATTTGTCAACTGCTTGCCCCACTATTCACTGTATTCATGTGAGCACGGCTCTTTCCCTGTTTGGGCCTAAATCTTCTCAATTGGCATGAAAGGGCAATATAGTAGACAGTAATCTGCTTATTCCAAGTCTGCTCATTTGTTCTATTAAGAATCCAAAGCACCAGCTGTGTGTGGTCTAAGTATACCTGGGGCCTGGGATTGCATTACATTGTTGACATACTTTCGAAATTATGCCTGCAAAAATAATTACAAGTGTTATTTAATAATAGCACTCTTTAAAATACCTTCTCTCATATTGACTAGCAAACTAACACCTAAAATGTTGAAAAAAAAGTATTTCTGAGCATGTCATTAATTTTTGGTCACACAAATTAGGTATGTTTTTTCTTGCTGCTGATTTTCATTATAAGTCTTAATAGGATTTATTTTTTGATATGCTTTGAGTTTCTGTTCTACAGGTTTATTGTATTTGTGTTATTCTTTAACACCTAAAACCTAAAATAGAACTTTCATCTCAGAATTGTGGTATTATAATTTGGGATTTTGTAGTTAAAACAAATGATTTAGATTCAAACCAATTAAAAACACTGCATATGATTAAGATAATGGCAAGGAGTATCTCCTAACCATGCTCTTTCTATCATGGTACTCCTGGAGCTGTGGCAGAATTGACACCTATATATATATCCATATGTATGTTATAAGTTGTCATAGTAGTCACACACACGTGTCCTAAGTTGTATATATACCCCTATATTTATATATGCATGTGTGTGTATATGTGTCACCTATGACAATTCTGCCACAGCTTCATGAATCATATATACATATATACACATCACTTTTATTAAGACATAATTAACATAGTAGCTGTACATATTGAAGTGTACAAGGTGATAGGTCTTGACATGGGTTTGTACACAAACTCACAGCTGAGGTAATAATCTCATCCATGATGCCCCCAAATTTCCTCCTGCCCCTTGTAATTTCTCCTCTGTCCTTCTCTCCAGCCCCTTCCCAAGCAACTAGAATCTACTTCCAATCACTCTACATTCACTTTCATTACCTAGAAATTGATAGAATATTTTGTCTCATTTTCATTTGTCGTCATTGTTTGAAGATACATCCATGTTTTAGCGTGTATGAATATTTCACTTGTTTTATTGTTGAGTAGAATTCTTTTACATAAATATAATTTGTTTGTTATCCTTTATTTATCCAAATGTTGTTAGATGTTTGAATTACTTCCAGTTTTGGGCAGTCAAAAATAAAGCTGCCATCAACACTCATGTAAAAGTGTTTTGAGTGGCCATATGATGTTTTCATTTATTTTCTAGGATAAACACATAGAAGCGAAGTGAATGAATCATAAGGTAGATCTGTTTTTACCTTTTTAATAAACTGTCATATTGCTTTTCAAAGCAGGTGTACCATTTAATATTCTTAATAGCAGTGTATGAAACTTCTGTTGCTCTATGTTCTCAACAACGGTGGTGATAGCAGAATATATAAATAGATGTGCAGTGATATCTCACTGTTACTTAATTTTGCATTTTTAAAATAAATGTCTGGTTAATTCATCTATGTCTTTAGTGAGCCTTGGCAATTTTTATTTTTCAAGGAACTTGTCCATTTCATTTTAGATGTCAAATTTCTTGATGTAAATTTGTTCATGATTTTTCTTTTATCCCTTTAGTCTCTGTAGATTCTGAAATAATGGCATCTCTCTAATTTCTGGTATTGATCATTTGTGTCTTTTCTTTATCCTAACCAATCTAGTTACTGGCTTATTCATTTTATTAATCTTCTTAAAACTAGTTTTGGGAATCATTTTCTCTAATGATTTTCTGTTTTTATTTCATTGATTTCTGCTTTTATCTTAATTATTTCTACTTTGTTTAAGGGTTTCATTTGTTCTTCATTTCTATTTTCCTAAAGTACTTGTTGAAGTTATTATATGTGACCTTTATTCTTTTCTAATATACCAGTTAATGCTATAAACTCTCCCTTCCCCAGTACTGGCATCTTCCATATTTTTTCTCAGCATCCTTTTAATTTTTTCTCTGTCATACTTGTTCTTAGCAATTTGATTATGAATTGTCTTGCTTTATTTTTGTCCTATTTATTTTCTTTGAGACTCTCACTGATCTTTGGTTTATGCATTATTTCTTCACAAACTTTCCCATAACACCACCTTGTACCAAAGAGGTAACTTTGGAGACTCCATTAACACTTCTAGTAAGTTTCTTGAAATTGTTCTGCAACTCATTAAAAAATTTTTCAGTTTCATTGTAATTCTTTTTATATAGTTCCTATCGCTTTGTATTCAAGTTCATTAATTGTATTTTCCTTCTGGATAGTCTAACCAACCATTAATGCCATCCAGGTTTTTTTTTTTTTTTTACCTCAACATTATAGTTTTGATCACTGGTTTATGTATGTATTCTAAATTATACATCTATATATTCTATATTCTATAATTTATGTTATTTATACACTGTGTGTACTTTGTTTTTGTTGTAAACATAAAAACAGCTACTTTTCTTTTTTTTTTTTAAACTTTTTTTTAAGATTTATTTATTTATACATACAAGCTGGGGTACAGGCCAGAGGTGTGGGGCAGCGAGAGGGTTCACCAGAGACAGAGTGGGGGCAGAACAGGCAGATCAGAAATACACTGCTGAGGGGAGCAGCGGGTGAGGCAGGAGAGGTCTGCCGCACCATGTGGGATTTTCCCCGGCTGGCCTTCGAACTTGCATCTTGGGATGCGCTGCCGACAGCTCCACAGTGCAGTGCTCAACTGCTGCGCCACTAGGGAGGCCCTATACTTTTCATTTTCTTATCTACTAATTCTAACTTTAATTTCTGGGTTGATTTTGATTGGGTTTTTTTTTTTCCCTCATGGGTCATTTTTTCTGCATATTGACCAATTCTTGATTGGGTACTAGATAAAGTGGACTTACTCTTTTGGGTTCTAGATGTTTATGTATTTTTGACACAGAATATTCCTGAATTATGTGGACCCGCCTATGGAATTTTGAACTCTGTTCAATATGGTAGTCATAAAACAGATGGATTTTGAACACTTGGAATTTGACTAGTCTAAATTTGAAGTGTTGTATAAAGTACATACTGGATTTCAAACATTTAGTATTATAAATGAATGTAAAATAATTTGTGAATAATGTTTCACTAATTTAACGCAAATATGATAATTCTGTATAAATTAGGTTAATTAAAATATAGATAAAATTAATTTTACTGATTTTGTTTATACTTAAAAAATGTGGCTACCAGAAAATTTAGATATGCTGTTGTGAGTCATATTTGTGGTGCACATTCTATTTCTATTCATCAGTACTGGTTTTTAGAACAGGGACTGGCAAACATTTTCTATAAAGAGTCAGACAGTAAATAAATATGTTAGGCTTTGTGGGCCACATATAGTCTCTGCTCCATATTCTTGTCTTTTTATTTTCTTAACCGTCTTTTAAAAACATAGAAACTATTTTAGTTTGTGAGCAAAAAATGATAGGCCACATGACATATATAGTCTATGTGTCATTGTTTTCCAGCCTGTGACTTTGGATATTATCTCTTTTTCCATAAGGCAAGAAAAGTAGGCTAACAAAAATTAAAAGAGAAAATTTCTTGTTAATAAAAACTGTATCATTCAGATTTTATTTTTTTTCCTAAAAATATTTGACTAGGATGTTTGAAGACCATCTGCTGAAAGTTATTCCAAATTGTAACATGTAGTGATCATATTGTACTTAGTATCAGGCATGCTTCTAAGCACTTCACACACACTAACTCAATCACTATATTGTGAGGAAATAGGATTTTGTAGATAAGTAAATTAAGGGAGTATAAAATTATCACTTTTTAAATTCACACATTTAGCAAGTAATGGTGTGAACCCAGGATATGAACCCAGGTAGTTTCTCTCAGAAGCCAGACCTTTTTTTAACTATATAATGTCATATACTTTCTATGGTGGCTGTGTAATGTGGCAAAATGGCCAAACTAAATTATATTTTCCAGAATTCTCCTGAGTATATTTCTGTTTTGGAGCCTTACAGGGGCATATCTTTTTTTTTTTTTTTTTTTTTTTTTTTTTTTTTTTTTTTTTTTTTTTTTTTTTTTTTTTTTTTTTTTTTTTTTTTTTTTTTTTTTTTTTTTTTTTTTTTTTTTTGTGGTGAGAGGCTTCACCAGAGACAGAGTGGGGAGCAGAACAGGCAGATCAGAAATACACTCCTGAGGGGAGCAGCAGGCGAGGCAGGAGAGGTCCGCCGCACCATGTGGGATTCTTCCCGGCTGGGCTTCTAACCCGCATCGCTGCTGCCGACAGCTCCATAGCCCAGCGCCCAATCGCCACCAGGGAGGCCCTCAGGGGCATATCTTGGAAAGTATGGTGGGAGGTGAGTTTGTGGGAAGGGAGTAAAGAAGAGGGGGGAGGTGAGGTGAAAGGAAGAAGCAGTCAGTTTGCAGCTCACATTCATCACTGCTGACTTAGAGTCATCTCAGCAGTCTGAATCAGCAGTTGGGTTTGCAGCTGCCTTATCACCCCTGGATCCTTCTTCAGCTTTTCCAACAACTAGTTAAGTTTTATATATTTAGCTTTGTGAGGAAGATCCTCCGTTTCTGCATACTATCTATACTACCACTGTTAAGTGAAACAAAACCTGTTGTGTATTTCTGACCATTCACATGATATTACACCTCAGGTGTGTGGTTTCTCTGCTGACCTTGAACTCCTTTACAGTTGCCTTTCTGATTGTGAACTCAATGAACCAGCATCAGACATAAAGACAGCAGCCTTAAGAGACTTCTAAACCACTACATGGCTTTGCTAAAGGGATTTGCTACATATAGGTGTATGTAGATGAATATGTGTATATGTGTGTAAATATATATATATAATGATGTATTTAATTTGCTAATTGAATTCTGACTCATACACTTTCTCTGAAACAAAATCCAGGTTATGTTGTGATAAGTAAAGTAAATTAAAATTTGCTCATTATACAGTTTGTCTTAAAACTTTACTATGATGAAATAGCTTCCTGTAAGGAGAGACATTTTAGTTTGAGATCCAATGGATAAACCACAAAGCTTTCATTCTGTAGTTCTCAGAAACCACAGATAAGTTTGCATCTGTCCATCCATCAGTTATTAGCAAACAGTCAGTATCCAAAAAAAAATTTCAATGAATATATTTATCAAGTAGTTCAATATATTGAACGCCAAAGAGTTTGAATTTTCATGAATCTAATTTGCTGGTATTAGCCATGTAATTTCTTCTTAAAATTCCCCCCAAATTATACATGAAAAATCTGTAATACTTACACCTCCTGTTTACACTGTGAAGAATTATTAGTAGTAGGTTGTGTATTCTTCTACTCAGTTGTTTTGTATATATGTTATATATATAATATCTTTGTGGATATGTGGAAATATTTGATTTTATAGAATTTGCATCAGTATTCTATATTATTGAGTGATTTATTACTTCTAATCAACAATTCAATATCCCTCTAAATCTAAAGAAAAGTTCTATTTTCTAAAGTTTTGTTATAATCCTATCACATAGAATATATGTGATATAATTTAATTTTCAAATTGATGGATTTTCAAAATGTTTATTTTTATTATTATTCCAGAAATGTTTTTAGAAGTATCCTTGAAAATATGTTCTTTAGCATTTATTTTTATTTCTGAGTTGTTGGGTTAAAGGATAAAATACACTCTTAAAAAAATCAATTGGGAACCCCATCAGCAGATGTAAAAAAGCAAGTTTCATCCCATTCACTTTCAGCATCAGATTCAATTACACTTTAATTTTTCTAGATTGAAAACTAAAAAATGTTATACAATTGTTCCTTTAATTTGCATTTCCCTTTATAATACCAAGGTTGAACATCTTGACCTACAATTATTATTAGTTGTTTGGTTTTCAGTTTCTTGAGTGGCTCATCCTCTTTATAGATAAATCATGATATCAGTTTCATTTTTTCCCTTTTATCATAGGTTTGTAAGAGAATGTTTTGAAAGGTCTCCTTAATGTCTAAATATTTTGTTAATATTATGCTATTTTTTTCCATCAATTAATGGAAACAAAATGTGGTCCATTCTTTTGAATAAATAAATATCCAGAAGTGAAAATATCATATAATGTGGAAATTTCATTTTTTTAGGAACTTCCATAGTGTTCAATAATGTTAATCATTATCAACATTAAATAATTAATATTAATCAGTATGGAAGAGGAACAAATTTGTGTAACTTTCCATCACAGTTGAACCATTTTACATTCTAGTCAACAATATATAAGGCTTTCAGTTTCTCTACATTTTTCAAACACTTGTCATTATTATTATTTTTTATAATAACCACTGTTGAGAAATCTTATTCTCAGGTAATGTCAGTGAGAAATTTGCTGGAAACTCTCCATGTCTATATCTTTAGGTCTATTCTCTTGGATTTGTCAAATTTTCCAGAAAAAAGTTTTCAATATTTCTGTGGAGATTCACAATTTGGCATCAGCCTTTGAGAGTCAAGTTGTAGAAGGGATTTGCTGTCCTTGCCATTTAGCCTTCAGAATACATATTTTCACGAATCTGCCTGTTTTCATTATAAAACACAGGTCTTCATCTGTATCTAGCATAAACTACCACCAGAACTCTTCATTATATCCTCTATAATGAGTAATTCTCCAGAAAAAAGTAGTGGGGGCAAAGAAATTGGGGGTTGGAAGGAGAGTTTGATCCAGGAATAGGAAATGGCAATCGAAATGCTGCTCAAGAACCCTCACCCAGTCCTCCTGACCAGTGATAGGTGTCTGGTGTTAAGAGTCAAGAAACTTTCGAGCACTCTGTGGTATAAAGGGGATTATCTCTCCGATTTCTCACTTGCTGAATTAACATTTGTTTTTCGTAGATACTCTCTGTCACCTGTTCTCTCCTTTGTCCTCTGATGTATCCTTTGCTGTTCCTCCATGCTTAGCAGTTTATATCTTTAAAATCCCTTCACTGTAGATTGATTGGATTTTCAGGAGTAAGTGACATTATATGTGCCATTTAGTGCAGAAATTCAAAGTTCAACTTAAATGCTAAGAGTTTTATCTGAGGAAATCTAGAGGACATTTGTTCCCTCCAATTTGCTCTGAAAAATGCCTGCTGCATGTTTCACAGAGTTGACTTTATCTCCGTTTATGCTTATCAAGAGTGTGCTCTTTTCACTTTGTCTAAGTGCTCCGTGATCCCTGGCCACTGCCTCTGCTTTCTGCCTATGTTGTGGAGTTGGGCAGGACTGTGTTCTAACACCTTGCAGGAAGAATATCTCTTGACTCAGCTTTGAAAGGCAAAAAATAATCCTTCTTTGAATTAACACAGGGCTGACATCACTCTTCCTTTGTAAGTTTTTAAATACCCTTCCTGACCACAGTGGTGCAGAGTGCTCTTAATCAATCATTTTATGTTCATTGTAACAAGAGCTGTAACATCTTAGGACAGATGATTCTAAATGCAGGAATTTAGACATAGGTTTTAGGAAAAGTGAAATAAAATACATATTAGTATCTTTAAAATTATGGAAGACAAATGACATAAAAACATTTGTTTTCATGTTCATACCTGTATGTGTGTGTGTAAATTCCTGGCTAATTGGAAAGTTTTTCATTTCTACTTGTATGATCTTTTGGATATCAATCAAAATTTATTAGTTAAAAAATCTGCATATATTAGGCACATGTGATACTATGTCTGATAAACACACAGATAGCCAGTATCATATCATGTATATTTATGAACTTTGCCAGTATAATCAGGGATATATAAGGAGAGTTTTTAAAATGTATCTTAATAGCTAACTGGGAATATTGTAGTTTTTACTGATTGAGATATGTCTTCTGACCCAGCTTTAATTGAGTCCTGTAAGTGCAGAAGAATTATAACTAAAGCTCTCTATAATTTTCATGCATAAGAGCCAAGGTTTTTTAAGATCTTTTTAGGAGAGTGGAAAATAGAGGTCAAAGAGGAGTTCTCCTGAGAGGAGCACATCTACCTGTCCAAAGTCTGTGTATCTGGTGAGCAGCAGCTGTCTTTGCAGGTTATGGCACAGCTTGGGAGAGTAATGAAGGACCTGGCAGGAACCTTCCGTTGTGTACTGAGAGGGATCTTATGGTCATCTGCAGAATAATTGAGCTAGAGAGGAGAGAACATAGGATGAGTCATTTCAAATTGCTGAAATTCTTAAGGTACTAGATGGGGAAAGAATCTGTGAAAGGTGAACTACTACCAGAAATGTGATGTTATCAATATGAATAGGTTTGAGGACATCCCATTAAGATAATTTTTTTTAAATATAATATTTATTTTTGTTATTCAAATCTTTTACGTTGTTGTGTGTTCCCCATACCATTAAGATAATTATTAGCAGCTTTTCCTTGAATGATAGCAATTGTTTCAATAGGAAAGCATTTCAGTGACAAAGTATCATTCTATAGTGTCTGCAAGTGCCCCCCCCCCCCCCCCCCCCGTTGTTGGGTTGTTCATTTACTTAAATTTCATCTTTGCCTATGAATGTTTATTGGAAGATTCTTTTTAGGATTATATAATATGAAGACTAAAACGTGGGTGTATGTAATCTAATTGAAAGTTGTTTCCTCAGCTCTCAAAAATTGAGAAATGAGTTTTTAAAAGATGCTATTTATATTAAAAGAAGAAAAATACCAACTGCCTAAGAGTAAATTGAATGAAATATTTGCAAGAATTGAAGAAAAAACATTACTGAGAGGATTAAAGAAATCTAAATTCTTACATTGGAGAATTTGAAAGGTCTAAAAACCAATGTTTTAAGCTTCCACAATAAGACAGTAGAGAAAGACCAAATAAACTTAAAGTAAGTAGAAGAAAAAATTTAGCAAGTGTTCCTCCAAATTTTTTCCCTGAGCAGCTGCTTTGTATGGAGGTAGTATTTGAATGTCGAGCTTATATTTGGATTTAGAAATTCTGTTCACTAACAGTAGATATTAAAAGTTCTTATCACAAGAAAAACTGTTACCTGTGTGGTGACAGATATCACTAGATTTCTTCTGGTGATCATTTCACTGCGTATACAAATACCAAGTCATTGTATTGTGCACCTGAAATGTACGTTTTATGTCAATTAATCGCAATATAAAAACAAAGTTCTTTTCTCAAAGTAGTTACCATTCCTTCCTTCTTCCCACACAAATATAGATGTGGTGACACCCTGGGAAAATCTTTCTGCAAGTCTGCAAGCACTACGTCAATCCAGTGGCTCTGTCAGAGTACAAACAGAAAATCAAGACAAAAGAGAAGGTAGCAGAGTGTGACTTATCTTTCTATATATATCCATTTTAGCCTGCGTCAACTGCTAAGGCATCTGTGATATACTTCTCTCAGAATGCAATTCAAAAAAACATTGCTATCACATTTACCATATGTGCAGTAACATGGCTGCTTATGCCAAATCTGTGTTTGCTTGTGACATTTTTTAAAATGGCCAGTCTTAATTTTTATAAAATATGCTATAATTTAGAAATAAACAACTTGCAGTGATTTGTATCTGGAGACCCTAATTATGAAATTTACCTATTGGCCTAATATTTAGGAAATCTTGTAGAGATTATCTAATACTGTGTAATGAGAATAAGGAAAAGTTCCAACCAATGCACTATTTTAAAATTTGATTTTTTTTAAAGATTTATTTATTTATGCGTACAAGAACTGGGGAGAAGAACAGGGAGATCTACTGAAGTACACTGCTGAGGGGAGCAGTAGGTGAGGCAGGAGAGGTCGGCTGCATCATGTGGGAAGCTCCCTGGCTGGGGATCAAACTTGTACTACAGTGGCTGCGATAGCTTCGTAGTGCTGAGACAACCCGTTGCACCACCATGGAGGTCCTAAAATTTGATTTTTCATAAACAGAAATATTATTTGCGTATTTGCCTATAAACACACCCCTTTTTAGCAGTTTTCAAGCTATTGATGAGTGCCAGGAAGATCTGATTAAGCAATTGTTTCCTCTCTCTATATAAGATAATGAAGATTTTCTTTTTCTCATTCAAATGACTGTTTACTTATTCTTGCTGCCTTGTCCCTAACTAACCCAAAAAAAGTATATACAATTTTAGGGGGATAAGAAAAATATTATTTAAAAGGGAAACACAATGATGAAAAATTCAACCAACAGCTAAGTTTATAACACATAATTTCTCTGGGTACTAAGAATTCTGGAAATTTTATTCTTTTTCAGAAGTACTTTATCAGCAATAAGGGAAATGCATTTTAAAAAGTACTTGAATTCATTACTCAAACTTGAATGAGAAAGAGCAAAAGAGGAAACAATAAATGCCACTCAATCACTATATCACTTAGGAATTATACTTAATTTTACTTGGTAAACAAATTCTTATTCTTACTTGTTCATTTAGATGACTAATTATGCCATACTGTTGTATTATTGGAATCAACATCTGTGGCTACTGTAAGCCCACCAGAAGAATTCAGCATCAGATCTTTCTTCTCTCCAGGTCCTAGAATAGGCAAATAGTGAGAACTACAAATTGTCATACAATGTGAAGAATGTCTCATAAATGAAATAAAATTATTAGTACTTTCAGTTTTAGTTTTTTAAGAGGTGAATTTGGCAGGGTATATTTCTTTGAAGAGAATTTTATTAGAAAGGCAATTGTGTATTTTTGTTTTATGTATGTATACTAATAAAAAAAATTTGAGAAATCCTATGTGGGATGCTGAGTACATTATAAAGCTCATGGCTAGTGACTGTGAATAACACATCTTTAGTTTAAAAGGTGTGGAATGTGTGTATAGAATACACTATTTTTCAGCATCCAAGATACCTAGATGATGTACTATAGATATATGAATTTTTACTATAATAACATTTATAGAATAATAAGTTTATTATTAATATCTATTGAAATTTTAAACAAATGTATGCTAAACCCAGCTTTATGGAGCAGTAGGGCATCTCATATCTTTATGCTCTTACTACTCAGGCCACCCTATTCTGTAGACCCTATTGTTTGAAATTGTCAGTCCCTTTTAGACAATGACATGCCATCATTTCTGAGGAACACACACCCTCTTTTGTGAAAGTCAGCTCTAAACACAGTATGAGGAAGTAGTTCTTCCTTCAAATACAGGTGGAGTGAGTCCCAGACAATCTGGATTATTTTTATTTGGTAAATCTGAGCTACTGTAAACATAACCCTTTTATTCTGCTCATAAGTGAAGGTGACAAAACAACCAGATTTAAAGTACAGGATAGTGAGTGAAACTTCATAGAATGAACTGCTTACTCCAAGTATTTACACTGAATGAAGCATTTTCTGTCAAGCTTTTGGCCTCTTATCTACGACCTAGTCTCTGTCTCTGACTCATAAAATCATTCAGTAGAACACTTACCCTGTTTCTGTCCCTATATGACACATCCAGCCTTAATTCCTTTGCCTCTAGTTGTCTGTCTCTGGCATGGCACCAATTAAAATTTTATTTTGCTGCTCTCTTTGGATTTCTTTGATATGAGAATTCATTAGGAGTGCAATTTGGCACTTATTTATGTTTTTTTTCCAATTAGTTTGATGAGGCCTGGCAAAGATATTTCATTTGTGGTGGCAATATGAATTATTTGGAAAACTGTTAAGAATCTTAAGCAGATTTTTTTTTTTGACAAAGCCATACATTGGCAGAGGATTCTAATCAAACTTCCAACAACTCTTAAATGAAGTCTTGGAAACTCATTTCTGATTTCCAGGTGTTAGGTTGATATTTCTATGTTCATTTAGTTCCATGTCTTCTTTTCTCATGGAAGAGCATAGGGTGGTTTTGTTTTTGTTGTTTGGTCACCTTTGAAGTGGAAAATTGCACGATTACATACATTTTCCTTGAAAAGAACCGGGTAATATATGGAGACCAGTGATGTCTGGGACAATTTTATCTTTCAGTAAATGCAGTAAGAAGAGTTATTACAACTCTTCAGTCGTGAGTTCATAGCTAGTGGAGATGGCTGTAATTTCAAGAGAAAGGAATTTACTGTGGAATGAAAAGAGCAGATTTGAAGAAGTACCATTTTAAGTATTTATCCACACCACTAAATATAGGATAAAAAAGATTTCAGAATCACTGGCTTTCAGAATTGGCAGTTAACTCACTAATGTACATTCTGAATTCTACTTTCTAAATGTGTGAACTCTGTTTTGAACAAACTTAACAAGTAGTCACCTAGTCCCACCCCCTCCACAACCCCAGTACCTCCAGTAGTGGGAGATATATGGAATATGTGATTTAAATTGTATGTTATTCATGATATATGTATAATAATTTCTTTTCAAAGCAATTTTGTCATTAGGCAGTATCCTCAGTAATAAAGCAGTAGTTCTTAAACTTTAGGTAACAGGAAAGACTCGCAAAAATATTTCAGGCCCCAGTGTTTCTGATTCAGTAGTCCTCTGTTGGCGCTGATAACCCTAGTAAGTGCCCAGTAACATTGCTCCTAAGAAAACCACTACTCTAAAAGTAATTTCCATCTCTGTCCTCTTCCAGCATCTCTTATTGGACTGAATCTGACCCTCCGTGTCAAACATTTCTATGCTATATCTTTTGTACCGTAACCACTTTTTTGGCTTTAACCACTCTCTCCATTACTCTCTAATCTGTCACCCCAATATCTTTTGAGAATCTTTATTAGGATTGCTGAGTTCTGTGGCAAATTCATAAAATAACATTCACTTATTCAACAAGTTTTTTTTTTTTTAAGATTTATTTTTTATTTATACATACAAGCTGGGGCACAGGCCAGAGGCGTGGGGCGGCGAGAGGGTTCACCAGAGACATAGTGAGGTGCAGAACAGGCAGATCAGAAATACACTGCTGAGGGGAGCAGCGGGCGAGGCAGGAGAGATCTGCTGCACCATGTGGGATTCTCCCCGGCTGGGTGTCCAACTCGCGTCGCCGCTGCCCACAGCTCCACGCTTAACCGCTGCGCCACCGGGGAGGCCCTTATTCAACAAGTTTTGTTTGAACTCATAGCATGTACCAAATATTGTTCTAGATTCTGGAAATATGTGATGGACAGATAGATATGGTATCTACTATTCTGGGCTATTTTGATTTGTGATTGTGGAGTGATAGGAATCAAACAAGCAAAGCATAAATGAAATTTCTAATACCAACTGGGACAAAAACAGGGTACTGAAAGTCAGGAAGATAGGTTGATAGGTATGGACTGTGATATATTTAAAGGTGATAATTTAAATTCCTACCTGAATTAGGGGAACAAAGTTTCACTTTTGGAGTATAAAAATAATGTGAATAAAAACATCTCTATTTTAAGCTCTCTAAATTCTTCAATGTTTTGATCTTGATACTTTCCTCTTTACCCTTTCCAAATGTCCTCCTGTTGTATTTCATTAAAAATAGATAATCTTTTCAGATAAACAAGCTAACTGTAAGTTTCCATGTGCCTTTTTAAAAAGATTTATTTATTTATGCATACAAGAGCTGGGGTGTGGGTAAAGATGATCTGTACTTTCACTTCTCTTCTGCTTCCCTCTTATTAATATGGGAGGACGAGCTCTTGTCCTTTTCACAGCTTAGCCTGTCACTGGTGCCATTGATCTTCTTTTCTATTTTTTTTTAATAATACATACTATTACATTTCTCTCCTAATTCTTTTCTTCTTCATTCTCTCTTTCAGTTACAAACTTAATCTCTTGTTTCTTCTCCTGTCTGTCTCTATCAGTCATCCATCATTTCTACATTTATCTCTTTCCTTCCTCCCTCCTATTCTCCTTCCCTTCCTCCCTCCTTCCCTGCCTTACTTCCCTCCTCTCTCCCTCCTTTCTTCCATTCCATTCCATTTGTCAGCTACTTTCCATTCATCCTGCCATAGAACTTGCTACATTAAGTTGCAATTTTGTTAATTTTCTTTCCCTCCTCTAAAATATTTGGAAAGTAGAAGAATGGAAAGAGAAAATTTGGGGGTCTAGATGGCCGGTATTTAAATTCCCACCTCTGGAATATATTTAGTTGTAGGAATTTGAGCTATATAGTTTCTAAACTAAATTCCCCAAACATAGAAATGATTATATTTCTACTCAGTTAAAATATTAACTGGTGCTCCACTTATATGATGAATGTCCAGGACATTTATTTTCACCTTTCACTTTTTGTCTGTAACCTAATTTTTCAATCTTATTTCACATTTTCCCAATCTCAAAATTTGTGATGGATCAGTCAGCTTCTTTCTGTCTGTTTTACATAGTTATATTTCTGTATCTTATCTTATATCCAGTGATGCCTTTCCACTAAAAGTCTAGCTCTACATTCTATCCAGTTTATTATAGCATATCAACCCCCCACCAATTCTATTGAATACTTCAATCTTTCTGTCTAAAGAATGCATAAGTATTTATTTGTAACTCCTTTTTGATTTTCACTTTCTACTTTACACACATGTTTCGACATTATAACTACCTAGTAAGAATTTAGGTTTCTAGAGGAAAGAAATGTATCTCCTCACAATTATTAATCTTCCAAATACTTCTTATAATGCTTAGCTTACTCAAAACAGGTGGTTCCGAAAGTATACATTTTGAAACTTTGATACTTGTCAGAAATTCCCTGAATCAGAAATTGTTGGGGTTGAGTCCAACAATTTGTATTTCAACAAACCCTCCAAGTGATTTATGCTATCTAAAATTTGGGATCCATTCAGCAAATACTAGTTGAATGAATGAATAGGTAAACACATGGTGAATAAGTTGAGTTGATTTAAAAAATTAACATTTGGCAGTTACTATAATTATTTTAGCTGGAAAAATCATACTGTTGAGATTTGGACATTAAAGTACCAAAAACACTTGAATTTTGATTAGGACAAATCTGATATGCCTTCCTAGCAGTGTTCTCCAACAAGCTTCTTGTCTCAATAACTTTCTCTTTTTGAAGATTATTTAAATCTAAAAGTATGAATGATGAATTTTTTTGTGTTTACAAGTAAGTCACTGATTTTAATTCACTGGTGAAATAAAAGATCTATAAGGGGCTCATGAATTTTTTTCAGTGTAGTGCTTTGTGAATTGACTGTGCATATGACTCATGTGAGGATCTTGTTAAAATGCAGATTTGATCTGGTAGGTCTAGGGTATTGTCTGAAATTCACAAACTCCCAGGTGAAGTCATTATTGGTTTCCAACCGTCTTATGTGGAGCAGGATAATAGAGCAATGTCATTTCCAATCTGATAGGTCACAAATCACCGTGCAGTTGGGGAAGAGGTTTGAGGATTTGGGCAGATTATGTTTTTGAGCTTCAGTTTTTTAACTTGTGAATCATTAATAACACAATTGTGTTATTAATACACAATAAGTGGTCAATAAAAGATAACTTATTCAAATAAAAACTAATGTCAGAATTTAAAAGGTTGTCAAAATATTAAGCCTCCATCTGTTAGTACAGTCTACAGACCAGGATGTAACTGGTTAACCCTATTCCTGTTGTGCTCACTCTGGAATGTGAGGGCAATAAAATTGAGTTCTGTTGTCAACAGTTTTATAGCTTCTGCAATTTCAGCTTGAGTGTCTGCCATTGACCCACAGCAGCTGAAATCACAGGTGCAACTTCCTGAAAATTGAGCCCTTCTTCTGGCACTACCCAGATTATCATTTATTCCTGCCAGAAACAAGGAAAACTGCAACCCATCAGAAGGAAATATTTTGATTTCTTTATTGTGTATTAAGGACATTTTTTCTCACTGGGCTGTCTCTTGTTGTTCATGAATATTAGTAGCTGAAATTTAAATAACAAATCTATCATAAAGAGATTTCACATTAGTGCCAGGCATTAATTGAAGAATTTGTGCTCTTATCACACATAAATTAGCATTCTATAGAAAAAAAACTAGTTATTTAAATTAAATAGCTTAGTAGGACAACCTTTATTTTCTATTTAAAAAATTAAAAGCAATGAATACATTATTGTTCACTGAAGGAGAGTCACCACTTGTCGCGTGCTGATTTCTATAGTCAGTTTCTAAGTGACTGTGAAACTAGATCATATCCTGAGGAGCTCTTTGGAACTTCTTTTGGGAATTATGAATATTTATATATAAAAACTAAATATTCTGCTTAAGCTACAATGATTCATCAGAAAATCATATGCTTTGGATCTAAAGAAGAATAGATTTATCCCCAAACATTACCTTATTTAAATATTTTTTAAATTAAAAGAGATACTGTATTAAATATTTAAGGAAAGATGTGTCATCTTATTACTTTATGAAAATTGCAAAACAGAAAAATGTAGTCTTCTGGATTTGGGCTGGAGAGTGGGGTTTGAAAACAGGGAGGATAAATACAACTTTAAAAATATTTTTAAGTTTGATACTCAGTGAAAGTTCCACTGATTATTATGGAATGCTTTGTGTTTTGAGTTTTTCATAGATTTTGTGAGATTTTAGATTTGTTTTGCCATTAAATTACTAGTAACCTAGTCCCGTTGTTAATTTTAATTATAGCAGCTTCTGATTTAATTGAAGTTCAGCAACAATTTTATGAGCAGTCAGTGCCCACCTTATCTGAAGTGAGTAACAAAAACCAGTTTATCACCTGGTGGCAGACTGATTGATTATCACCTTCAGATGTTAGGTCAGCAGATAATGGTTTTCTGATAGGAGAATTGGTGGCATTTAAAAAAAAAAAATTGGGCACTTTCCAACCTTTGTGAAACTTATGGAATTAACACAAGAAAAATCAAATAAGGTAGAGAATATTTTTCTTCATCAGAATGTTTTTCTTCACTTTTAATGGCTTCACTTGATTTAAGAACATGAGGATTAAAATGGGAGCTAAATGTTTTTCTTTTGTCATTGTATCTCCTAACTGTGTCATATTGAGGATATTTTTACTCATTCATTTTCATATCTTTCTAATGTGTTTGGAAATTGAATTCTTTAAGATTTTTAGAAAGGTAATACACTTTAAAATGCAATCAACTTTTAAAAGTCCATTATAATTTCTTTAAGATAAATTTTATTTTCCTCTATCAATTGATTTCTCCCTATTAAAAAAATCTCACCCAAATCATTTTCTTGCTAAGTTCTTTCTATCCTTTTCTCCCCCGCCCCAACAATCTGTTCTCTCTATCTTTAACTCAAATTTTCTGTCATATACTTTCTATGTAACTAAAGGGTAGAGTATGTGGCTCCAGTGTAAACCAGCTTATAATGAACCACAAAGAGTTCACTGTCAGTCTCTGGGACAATATTGAAAAACTGGCATTTCTTTTAGTTCTCCACCACCCATGAGTCAGTCCATCAGCTCTTTAGTGGGGCAAATGAACTTAGCCTAGTTTGGTTCCCTACCTTCATTTTCCTGGAGTTGCAGCAAGGAAGTTTCAAGCTCATGCTCTTTACAGGGAGTATGAATATCGCTGTTGGGCAAACAGAGCTTTAAAATGCTTATAGAATTATGAAGAATTTCTTAAAGAAAATGAATACAATTTAAAATTTAAAAAGCATTTGACCAAGGGAACACTTTGTTCTCCCATGGGGCTGGTGCAACCAGGAGCCTGAGTAAGGCTTTTGAGTTTCACTGTAAGTTACTTTTTACTTCAGGAAGTGGGTAGAAAGTGTCAGAATTCCTGATTCCATCTCAAAAAGAGTACCCCAATGTTTTCTCATGGTCTGTGGTTGACCAGTCTGATTTCAATAATACATTTTATGCTTAGGCATTAACTCTTGCATTGATTTATTTACCTGTTAGTTCAGTCAATGGCTAGTCAATGAGTGTAGACAAATGCTGCTTCTAAGATTAGGATGAATTGTGCAGATTCCCAGAACTGGTTACAATATTGCTCTTGGAAAATGCTCATCAAATGCTGATACAGAAATAACGTAACCAATGGCTTTTGGTTTTCCTTTTTTCTTATTCCATGATGCTATACTCCCCTGTTAGTTTTCAGGTGTGTTTTCAGGGTCATTAAGACAAGATCAAGGCTTGAAGTGGGACAGAGGAATATCTAAATCCCAACTCTGAGATTTATCGTCTTTACAGTAGGCTACTGTCTCTAACTATAAACAAGCACTGCAAGCTACAGGAAAGAAAGCTACAGGGATCAAGGATTAATAGTCCCTACTTTGAAGTACTTACTGGAAGGCTTCAACAACAGAAATTCATGGTCTCACAATTTCAGAGGCTGGAAGTTTAAGATGAACACATCAGCAGGATTGGTTCTTTCTGAGGGCTTTGACTGAGAATCTGTTCCGTGACTCTCTTCTGTATTCTGGTGGCTCCTTGGCTCGCGGCAGCATAACTCCAGACTTCAGAGGCCTTTTCCTTCTATATTTCTGTGTCAGATTTTCCCTTTTTATAAGGACACCAGTAATATTGAAGCAGAGGCCTGCCCTACTCTAGTGTGACCTCATCTTTACTAGTTACATCAGTTAATGACTCCATTTTCAAATAAGATCATATTCTGAAGTATTAAGGGTTAGAAAAAGATCATATTCTGAGGTATTAAGGGTTAGAAATAGAACATACAAATTTTGGGAGAGGGGAACTACAATTTAGCTCCTATCAGTGAGGCTAGATAAGATGCTTTTCATAAGATTTACTCATTCTATATCATTCATTCATTCATAGTTTATTGACTAATTCTGTCGATCTGTTGGAAAGATGATTTAGATGGTGTATTAATTTACTATGCCTTCTTTAACAAAATACCAGACTGGTGACTTAAACATCAGAAATTTGCTGCTGCACAGTTGTGGAGACTGGAGTCCAAAACAAAGGGGACAGCAGCATTGCTTTCCTCTGAGATTGTCTCCTTGGCTTGTGGATAATTCCCCTGTAACTGCTTTGTCCTCACATAGTCATGCATCTTTGTGTGCACATCCCTGGTGTCTCTTTCTCTTAAGGACACCAAATTGTAGTGGATTAGGTCACACCTATATGGCCTTTTGAACCTAATTAAAGGCTTTATCTCCAAATACGGTTGCATTCTGCAGGTACTAAGAATTAGGACTTGTGACTTCAGGGAAGATGCAATTTCAGTCTGTAACAAATGGTCTGACATATGTTTTCTTATTTGTTTTCTATTGAAATACAAAATTTTTGTTAGCATTTCATTACATTTTTTCTGTATTTGTCACCAGAAAAACTCTTGCTAGCTTTATATTTGTCTTTTCTTTCTATTTTTTCCAATTTGGTAATTTGCCTTGTGCTATTGAATGTATTTAGCTTTCCTCCTCCCCGTTCTTTGCAGCAAGCCATTAGAGTATTTTTTTTTTAATATCAAATATTTGTTCCTGGGATCACAAGATGCAGTATTTAGTCAATGCTTTATAAGTACACTTCTGCAAATGTTAATGCTTGTCTCAATTTAAAACCCTTAAATACCAACATATTTAGTTTAAAATATGTAGTATTCATGCTCTGGGATGCAGACTAAATCAATATTTGAGGAGGCTAAATGATTATTTGAAACTACATAAAATAGAAATTTTATAAACATGTTCTGGACATCTTATACTTAATAGTCAGTATTTTCTCAGTGTGCTTATTTCCTAGATCTTTCATGAATTAGTTATTATTTATGTCCCTTTCTTTTACTAATTATTTGCCTAGTGTAAAATGTGTAGTATATCTCCCAATAGGTGTTGATCTTCTTGGGAAGAAGAACATGTTGATATGTCTTTTTATTGTCCATAGGGCATAGCATACACATACAGTTTTGGATAGTTAGATGCTAAAAAATATCCATTATTTGACTACAAGTCCATAAAGATCAAGTTGATGATATTGATAGCTATTGCGAAACAATTAGTTGTTCCCCAGCTATGGCGATAAAGAAGGTCTTTGTTTCTTTCTTTTCCCTAATAGTTTGCTTCTTCAGGTTTTTGCTTTGTTGGAAGTGAACTAAGAAGACATTGAAAAGCAGTCAGTCTGACTCCAAGGTCAAACTGTACCTACGCTTTAGGGAGAGAATGAAATATGAACTCCTTCATTCTCTTTCCCTCAGTTTGTCAACTACTCACTTCAAAGTTCACCTGCTGAGAAAGCTGAAAGTATTTTTACATGTAGACAGTGCACAACAAATACCATGACATATCGCATGAGGAAGATATCACAGCCCACACACTTGCATCAGTAGTTTCCCAACAGATCACCTCTGTATTATATCTCAGATTCACTCCATTTCCCCATTATAAAGAGTAGTGGGCCCTTCCAAATGTGTTCTGTAAAAACTCAGTAAGATTCTTTCTCAAAACAATACCTGACTCTCCCAGTGTCTATTGATGAGACAGTCTTTTGTGTATTACATAATGTCTTCATAAAGAAGGTCTCCTATTAATTGCAATTACTCGTGGAAAGAATAATATGGTAAATTCCTAACATCAAACATATTGAAATGGAGAAAAAGGAACAAAACATATAGAGCAAAACAAATTCATTCTTTAGAATATTGCCCTAGGGTCAGGCTGACTCAGGTAAAGGGAACCCTCTGGTCATAACACAGGTGAACAACTTTAGTACGGGCTTATATTCATGTTTGCGTTGCTCAGATACTTGTCCAACCTTTTCACTCTAACTCATCAAGTTAACGTCAGCAACTTTCTTAGCTGTTGTAAATAGTGCTGCAATAAACATATGGGTGCATGTATCCTTTTGGAGTAATGTTTTTGTGTCCTTTGGGTGGATTCCCAGAAGTGGTATTACTGGGTCGTATGGAAGTTCCATTTTTAGTAGTTTGAAGAACGACCATGCAGCTTTCCATAGCGGTTGGACCAAAATGCACCCGTATGTTTATTGCAGCACTGTTTATAATAGCTAAGATATGGAATCAACCCAGATGCCCAAAAATAGTTGATTGGATCAAGAAGATGTGGTACATATACACAATGGAATACTATTTTGCATTCAAAAAAAATAAACACATGCAATTCGCAGCTACATGAATGGAACTAGAAGGGATCATGCTCAGTGAAATAAGCCAGAAAGAAAGAGAAAAATATCAAATGGTTTCACTTGTAACAGGAATATAAGTGAGAGAGACACTCAGCGAGGGAGGGGGTGAATGAGGGCTCAAAAAGTGGTAGAAAAGAGCACAAAGGACTATGGTGATGGGTCACAGGTGAATTAGTGGTGGGTTACCCAAGGGGACTACACAATAATGTAAAAAAAAGATAAAAAACAATAAATAATAATAACAATTAAAAAAGAGAAAAATATCAGCAACTTTCCATTGTCTCTCAAACTTGACACTCTCATTTTTGCTAAGCCATATCAGAGGCATTATTTTATTTATTTATACTCTTTAAACTATTATTTCCTATCCTATTGTTATTTCTTGAGAATCTAGATTGGAAAGTAGTCAGTCAATTACTAGTTCTCAAAAGTTTTTGGCTTTTTTCTCTATGGTGAAACCATGGAGTGTGGAGACTTGACGCCCAAGCAAAGTTTGGTTCACTGGTGTGAAAACTCGCTATCCCCAACCTTATTTGTAAACATAAAAGTAGCATGGATTTCCTGTGCTGAGTAGTTCCGTAAATAGATATTTTTATGCTTGGCATAGTTTCCAGAAAGGTGAAGATGATCTGTCCTTTCTGTTTGAAGGAAGATGGCTGGGGTTTCAGGTAACGACAGGATACAAACTGTTGTTGAATTTCCTGTGAGATACTCTCACCTCCCTAACATCACATGGGGAATTGTGTCGCTAGATTTTCTGTCATATGATGAGAACATGAGTGACAAAAATGGAAAAATATATTCTGTTACCTGGTAGTTATTCAAGGGAGGCCTGAATGAAATTATTTTGTACTTAGGTCATTATAACCAGTGTCTTTCAGTTGAGTTATATGTCATGAGGTCTCTTATGATTATATTCGTACAGAATGTGAAATAAAAGCCAGAGCAAAATCCAGTGTCAGCACAAGAATTGAGTAACTCCAGTAGAAGAAAATACTGCTGATTCAGTGATCTAAAATACAGATTTGAGGGCAGGTTGTGGGCACACTGGTGTCAGCTCAGTAGTCTCTAAGTTCCTGGAACTATTTCTATTAAAGGTAGAGTGGGAGTGTAACATCCAAACAGGTTATAGAATGACTTATTACTGTAACCCTTATTAGTCTCAAACAAGATGAGTTACATTGTAATATTTTATATTTATATTTATTTTTATTTATTTTTATATTTTATTTTTATTTATTTTATATTTATATTTATTTTATGTGAATATTTAGGATGAGTATTCTAAAACCTTAAGTATTAGGTTATTTCACATCATTTTGGGCAATTAAATTTATGAACTATCTTGTTAAAATGTTACAGCTAAGTCCCCAAATACTATCCTGTTCCAAGAATAAAGCAAAACATAAGTGATATTTTTTGATGTAGGAAAGTAGTCTATATTAACAATGTTTTATTAAATATATAATTGGCAGTGTTTAGACCTACTTGGCCTGTTATATTTTTAAGGTGTGTATAACATGTGTTTTTGAATTTACTTGTTATATGATGTCTGAATTTATGTAGCAATGACAGATAGGAAGTCAGCACAAAAGAAATCACATATTGCAAGGCACTGCCAATTGGCTGAAACCATCAACTGTTCAGTTAGCTTCATAAGCATGGAAAACAAATGCATGGTGTTGCCAAGTAGATCAATAATCACATTAAACACATACTCTGGTCAATTTCTTGGGGTCTATAACCTAGCCTATGATTAAACACTTTCTAATATCATGTTCATCTGAAACCTTAATATTTCCTACAGAAGTCCACACTTGAAGCTTAACACTTCAGTTCCCCAGTGTCCATCAAACCTCACTGACAACCAAAAACATAAAAATAAATCAAGATATGCTATCATGTTTGATGTCAAGTAACAAGATAAGACAGCCTAGAAATTGTGAGCATACTCTGAGGAAGACATTTGAGGAACAAAGTCCAAAATACTTTTACTAACTAGCTAGATTGAGAGGATTCCTTTTATACAAGTTTCTTATCACTGAGAAGCAGGATCCTGTATTAATGAAAATTGGTTTCTGTGCCATTTCAGGATATTTATAGCCTATGTCATAAGAAGTATGTGTTCTTATGAAATAACTGTCTTATATCTGCCATACTCAATTTTTAAGGGCAGAGGAAGAATTGTTCTTAAATTAATTTCAAGTACATAATTAAGATTTTTCTAGCTAATACAATGAAAAGCAAAGTTTTTGTGGGGACAAGATATTTAAATTTTAGTTTAAAAAGTCTCCCTGTTCTGATTAAATCCTTATTTACTGTTTGGGATTAAAAGGGATTGAAAGTGTGATAGTAATGCTTAGTTTATAAAGACAATTTACTCTTCAGTCATTTATCTTTAGAAATTTTCAGCTTCTACCATAGGTGAATTATTCCCAGGACAAAAGAAATACAGCAAGGAAAACACCAGATTCGATTTCTTCCTTTGTGGAGCTTATAATTTAAAGTACAAAAAAAGAGAAAGATATCATCAGATAATTTTTCATGCACATACACACATACATAAACCACTCTATGCTAAGTGAAAAATAGGAAAAGCAGATGGTGCTATCAGAACAAATAATAAAGGGAGTTTGTCTAATCTGGCCAGGCATGGGGTGATGTCTAGGAAGAAGTGCTACTTTATCTCTCTGTGGAAGTGATATTTAAACTGGACACTGGGGAATGTGTAAGAGTTAACAAGATAAAATAAAGGAAGAACATTTTTATGTGGAGGGTTAAGCATTTTCACAGATCTTGGGCAGCTATAAAGAGAGGAAGAGGGGTGTAGACAGAGGTGCTCTTGGGTGTCAACTGAACACCAGACCCTCTGAGACCATAGTTAGTGTTTGAGACTTTATCTTTAGAACAATGGAAGCCAGTGAATAAGACAATTAAATAAAAAAAATTGCCTCCTTAAACAGAAAATATTTTAATTGGAAAAATGAAAAGCACACAGAATCTTTGCTTACTCTCCATTCCAAGTCTGTGCAATCTGTAAATTTTGAACTGTATTCTAGTTCCACAGGGGATTTTTCAGAAAAAAAGATTTAGTCATCAAGGGTAACGATGACCTCAGTGACCTACACATGTATAAGCATTTTTCATGATAGAAAGTTCCCAGTTGGGATCTGATGATTTCAGTGTGCCATGTAGATCAGAAAAAGCCAACGATTGGATGGCATTCTCTAAATCAGTTTTATCAATCCATGTTGGCAGGGTCAATACTTGATGAATGGTCATCACTGGAGCAGATGAGTAGTTTTCGCCAATTGGCAAACAGGGATTGAGTGACTCTTAAGAAAGATGTCTGGACTTGGAAACTGAAGAAATCTGACCTAGAATCAGGAGCTGTTGATAAATGGTAGGAGAATACCAGGCTTCTTTGATGAACCAGGGCAGGAAGGTTATGGTTCCCCTTGAGTCTATAAATGTACCCTGGCATGTGTATCTGGGGACATCATGAAATTTCTGGTGGAATTGTTTATCATTCCTTTCATTTCTTTCTCTCTCTCTCTCTCTCTCTCTCTGTCACACCCACACACAGACACACACACAACACACACACCCCTTTCACACTTCCTTTTTCAATTTAATCTTCCTAGCTCCCCTCCCTTATTACTCCTTTTCCTTTTCTGAACTGACCATTATATGAAACAGTGGTGAATGCTTAAAATTTTGGTTATATTTACTAAAAAAGATTTTATGATTTCTATATATCATTGATAATTTACCTAAAACTATAATAACCCTATATTGACATCAGTTATACATTGCTTTAATTGAATAAAAGTTATTTTTTTATAATTCAGAGATTTTTGACAGAAAAAAGTAGAAGTTCTTTTTGTGGAACTGAGTGATATGCTGAAATCTAAAACACAGGTATTGGCCCGTGATGCCATATCACAGTGTCAGACTAACACTGGCTTCTAGTTGGAGTGGATATTTTTAACCATTACCCAGGTAGTAGATGAATAGTAATACTGATTGTTGAAACATTAGAAATAAGTTGACCAAGGGTTGTTGGGCTGTCACACTGATTATGCTAATTATAATACATAAAAAGTACTAGGTTTAGAGTTTTGCATGGGTTATCCTCATTAAATCTTCACAGAAATCTTGCAATAGAAGAATGACATGTTAAACTTTACAAGCTAAGAAATACAAAGTTTAAAAAGGTCAAATGCATTATCTAAGTTTCTGAATAGGCAGTTGTAGACTGGTTTCAAACCCAGGTGGTCGTGCTCCAAAAATAGAGTTGAATGTCATTGCTAATCCGATTCAACTGCCTTTCATTAGTCCTATAAATATAATGTTGCATTAACTCTAAAAACCAGTGAGTATTAGTAATTTTCAGATTAAAAATTATTCTCAACTTATTTACTGAATTGCACTTTCTTTAGAAAACTATAATATTCATTCCTAAACAATCTTTCTCTACTTCAACTTATTTTTAAATTTTAGCAATAAGTAATGTCTTTGTATATTTATGTGAGAACTGTAAAACTTAACACTCTGGTCAAATACATCTTTTTTTTTTTAAGAAGTAATTTGACAATAAGTGCTGTAAGCAAAGCAATGTTCAGTTTTGATTTTGCATTACACATTTTAAATTTTCTAAAATATACAAAATGGTTGTTTTATTTGTACATATTTGTCATAAGTATAACATATATTTGCTTAAGCAGAACCCGCTCTTGGTAAAGTACTTGCTTGTTTTATTGTTTATCATCCTACTTTTAGCATAGGGTCATGCCATTACTTTACATGTTTGGTAAATTGTCATGAGTTATGTCTGTCAGTATTCACAACTTGCAAACCATCTAAAGTGCCCATTGCCTTCTCAGGTTTCTAAAAGCTTCAACACCTTGAGGATTGACTGCTGTCCAGTTCCCCAGCAGAGGCTGAATTATGATAACTAATCTACCTGAAAAGAAATGTGTTCTCTGTTGTCGAAAAACCTTATGAGTTTGCAAGCCAAAAATGGTAGAAAGTTTTGGTCTCTTAGTCCTGATCAGCAGTTATGCTGGTCTGGGATGAACTATGCTCCTTGAAGACAGGGAACTCTCACTTGCCATCTGATTTTGGATCCTTTCCTGTCTCCAGATAGCATTTATTCGTGAGTTTTCACATACTTACTATCAGGTGAAAAAAAGTACAAGAGGTAAAAGGGGAACCTTTAAATTCAAGGCAAGAATATTTGGCTGCTAATTTCATTACAGGAATTTACTCTTATTAGTGAGCTTGTCCTATAGTCCCTCTGACTCTCAGTTACCATGTTTATCAAAGTAGGACTTGTAGGTGGAGTATCAGAGCACCTATGAATCCTTAAATAAAAGTATCTGAGACATAGAATGTTAACACCTACTAGATCAGAATAGCAATGGACAGACATCTTACAAAAGTAGAATGGTTCCTAGGAAGAAGACCCAATTGAAATAAGAAGTAATCTATAGAAATAATGTGTTACCAGAAAGGGATATAGATGGTTATGGAATAGGAGAGCAGGAAAATAATCACAGAAGCACACTTTGCAAAGTTGTGCACTGTTACAAGTGGGTGGGAAAAGTGATTTAAAGTAGATGAATCATTCCTTGTTTTCCACCGCAAATTTATGGTTTGAAACAAGCAGTTTGAATTTCAGATAATGAGACTGTATGTCTCACATTCCATAGGAGAAGTTGCTCTGACAGGGTAATAGAGAAAGTTTTGAATCTATGTGGTTGGACTCTGTAAACTTGCCTAATCTAGAAAGAAGGAGTTAAACAGCCAGTGTGATTGTTTGGACTTTTATCTCATTTTTAACTTACTGATTGAAAATTTGGATTTTTCTATTACTCTCTACTTACCTGGGTTAGCTCCATCAGAGTCTTGAAGTTCAGTAACACGTCATTAGAGTATTAGAGAAAGGATGATACCAGACACATAATAGATGCTTTATAAATATTTATCACATGAATAAACACATTAATCTAGTTTACTAGTTTGAGCAAAATATACATATATTGGTAGGTAATATTCTAGCTAAGACCTGAAATGTTGGATCTAGTGTGAGGCCATATCACCTTCTTTTGCAAATGAGGAAGCTGAAGGTCAAAGAGAGGGGTCCACCCTTAGTTAGAGCCAGGACTAGAATTAAAATTTTCTGAGATAAATACAAATCTGTGATTAAGTTAGATACTAAAGACTGAATTCCTAAAGTATGTTTTTCTCAAAGAATACCTGAAGATATATGTACTCTGTACAGGCCCTGCCTACAGATAAAAAAACTGCAGCAACCAAGTATCTTCGTGTCCTGAACCAGGGAGTATCTTATGGAATCTCAAGCTTGGTAGAACATGTTTTCAAATTTATTTCTTATTTGTTTTTGGTTTTCCTTTGCTGCACAAGGACGGAACAGAGTTAGAGACGTGTTCAGGATGATAAAGAGGATCAGACAATATATCTTTATACCACTTCAATCCTCGAATATTCTTAAGTTTTAAAGCTGCATTTATGTAAAAGTAACAGGAAATAGGTCTATTATTTCCATCATTTTACAGGTAAGGAATAAGTCAAATAGGAGCTCACTTGCCCAAATAAATGATCAGAACTGGGAATTCAAATTCAGGTATCTAAACTCCAGTGATTGCCTGCTCAGATTGTTCCATATTCTCTTGCATAAATGGCCAAACCCCAAAACAGTCAAGGTAGTTGTTGGTGGCATTCTTCAATCTTTTGTATTTTAATCTAAGTTTGTATTCTGTGATTCCAGATAATGACCTGTTCCAAATAACATAGCTGCTGCACGCCCAAATCATATCTCCTTGCCTACTCTAAAGAACTACTTTAGTAACCTGTCTCTTCTAGAGTTAATACCCTGGACCCAGCTTTTTTTTTTCCCCATAATCCGGGTAACTCTGATATTTTTATGCATATATGTTATTTTCTTAATCAATTTTCTGTCTATTTGGAATTCCAAATACTGCACTCCAAATCTTCCATCATTTTCTATATCTTTGAACTCCTCTGCTGCAATGTCTTATCTTTCTGTCTTATATACTAGCTATGAAACATCTACTTGGAGAATTTGTTACTGTAGACTTTTGCCAAATACCTTGGACATTGCACGTTTGTCTGGTCTTATTTCCACTGTCAGTCCAGATCAACCCTGTGGTTTCAGGGTTTGTCTTCTGGTGTAAAAACTCATCTAACTAGTGCGTTCAGAGATATAATGGCATCTTTTTTTATTAGTTTTTAATTTCAGAAAATATACTCGGGAAGCCAAAGGGTAAAATTTATGCCCAAAGTGGATCTGCTCTATATTTTTAAGGGGGTAAAGTACTAAAATAACTAAAAGTAGTCCATGAAATACTGAAAGAGAAAAGCCAAGATCGTATTAGAACAACAACTTGCGGCTGTAAGTCAAAGCTTGCTTCTGAGAGACAGTTCACAATCTAAAGAGAAAGGAGACACAATTCTTCAAATTTTCTGGAGTTTTCTATTATCTGTTGCACTTAATCTGTCATAAGAGAAATCTCTGAGGGTAACATCACCAGACCTGGACTGGGGAGTTCTCAAGTCAAGCTGCTTTGTTGGTTCACCCGTGAAAACTTTAAAAATACTTGGGCCTCATTTCTGAAGCTCTAGATGTAGATGGTCCGAGATGGGAAACAGATACTGACATTTTCTTGAGAACTTTCGTGGTGATTGTATTGTACTTACTAGAATTAAGAATATGTAATGAACTGTTGGCAAATTTATTGAAAAATTTCAGAATATTTGTTTACCCCACTCTTCGCCATACTCCGCTCTAAACAGGTGGCAAACCTGTCTGCTGGGCTCTAGTTGCTGCAAGGGTTCCTGGACTGTGTTTATCCACTTTTAATTCTGAGCCTTTCTCATGTGAGGAACTTGCCTTTTTGTCCTTGAAAATGGCAGGAAAGCTGCCTCCTCAAATCAAGTTGTTTAAGATGTGAATAGACAATCATAATTTAATATTATTAGAAGTATTCTAGGGTATTTTTCTTTTTACCCTAAATGAAAAATCCCTTTACTGATATTGAGTAGATTTAGAGACAGGAGTGATTATCTAGTGTTCCTCTACTTGCAGATCATGGCTAACTTCTCTAGCTTTTCAAAAAGTCTGTTTCTGAATGCTGGCAGTGGATTGGCTTGTTTTCCTTCCAGTTGCTTCTCCTGATATTAATAATGGTGGAAAAGCAGCCGTATTGTCTGGGCTGTTGGACTTTCTGTCATTGCATTTATTTGGAAAGAGTATAAAAATAACAGCAACAATGAAACAATTCAACTATTGTTTGGAAAAATACTGAACAGAAATAGTTATTCTCCATATAAACCTTTTTTCTTATTTTAATGACGGCAAGGTATTATTTACAATTCATAAAACATTAAGTGAATTTTAAAAGCATGTGTCAGCAGATAAAGCTTTAATTTTTTTATACTCTAAAAATAAGTATTTTTGCTATTATTTTATTCTGATCACACTAGGGGATCTAACAAAACCATCTTGGAATTCAGTAGAGGGTCCATGGTCAGAATCGGTACCACTGAAACACTTAGGAGAAAATAAAAACCTGAGAGGAGATTGTTTCTTTGTTTTTAAATGGATAGTTACTTTTGGCAAAGTCTTGCTGGTATTAGGCTGAATCTGTTTGAGTATCTGTCGATTTGTGGAAGATATCTTTTTTAAAATTATCACTTGTTCAATATTCATGTCATAGAAGAAAATTATTCTTGTTAACTCTGAAAATTAAGCTCTCTAGCTACTAAGTTGTTTGAAGTTCTCATTACCAAGTTCATTGACAAAACAGTCTCAATGATGGGAGAAATACATATTGAATTACCACCATAACCTAATACCATGGTTTTGTTTTGTGGCTGACTAAAATATTTGTTTCTGTCATTATGAAGATTGCAATCTAATTAAGAGAAGAAGGTATTGTGTTAAAAAGGCAGAAGTAAAATAAATGGCTAACTTAAAATGGGATATTTAGAGACGCTCTTCCTGAAAAATTGATGTAGAAGTTGGCATTTGGAAAATGTATGGAATTTATCTAGGTAAAAGGTGACAGAAGACATATTCTGAAAATACCATGAAACTTATTCAAGTTATAGGAAAAATACATGGATAAACTATACTGTTAGATTGATAACTGGGTGTTACATTGAGTATCTTATGAGTTCTGGTAGGGATTTTTAGAAACTGTGTTAAAGGCAATCAGAAGTCACCAAAGTATTTAGCAGGGAGTAAAATAATCGAATTTGAGTATAAAAATATTTTCGTCTGGCTCCTGTATTGAAGAGGTGTAAGAATAAAAATCTCCTAGAAGCCAACTTGAATCTCATTGAAGTAGAGAGAATAATGGGTTTTGATGAAGGTGGTAATAGTAATAATAAAGAGAAGAGAGCACAGTGAAGAAATTATGTAGAAAGCAGAATTGATAAGACTCGATAATTGTTGGAGATGTTCAAAATGACTCCTGGTTTCCTGGCTCAAGCTGATGTATGAATGGGATTATCACCTACTGAGTAAGGGACACTGGATATCCAGTTTAGATGTATCTGGATGATTTGAGGTGCTTCTGTGACATCAAAGTAGAGACACCAGCAGGCAATTACACATATTTTAGGAATCAGAAGAGAGGTGTTGACTAAAGATATAATGTTCAAGAGAATAAAATTTGTTTAAGAGGAAGATGTTCAAGATGATACCTGCTCAATTCTTAACTCAGTCACTATTATGTTCATTTCCTGTTTTACTATGTGGTCACAGAGTGCTGGAATATCTTCATTTTATGCCTACTTCTCATGCAACTTGAGGATCTATACATATATCTCTGAATTCCTATATTTCATTTGTATCAGTGGTGTACACAAAATCATCCCCAAATGTAGGATTATATTCTGACGCCTCTTACAAATACATTTAATGTTTAACCTATCAATATCTCTTTATTTTGCTTTTTCTCCTGATTAGCACTGATCATTATATACTAGGAAGAGAGCCAACATGGTTAAAATAAAATACCAGTAGGTGTTAAAATTAGTTGTCAGTTTTCTAGAAATTTAATATCATTTAATATTTCATTTTCTTGAAAAAAATGGGCTAAATTATATACTGTTTAAATGGTTGAAATAATAATCTATGCATCCATAAAACAATGAGGTGACAGATTTAGTGCACAAAATCTAATCATTTGTTAAATGTCTTTTTCTAATGTTTATCTCAAAAAATTCTTTTTCTGCAATTTCTCTATTTCACAAATGTTCTCATTTTCTATCTAATAAAAAGGAAAAAAATCACATTATTGTAAGATTCAATGCTGTTATTACCTATTTAAAATTCTAGCCAAACTAGCTGAAAGATATTAAATATAAATTACCGGCATGCAATTACCATAGGTAGATATTGTGCTGTCACCAACTAATAATGGATGAATGGCAGATGAAAGGCACAGTTGATGAGGTACTATTTGTAACCCAGAACATAGTTCTTCATAAATCATAAACTGTATAATTAAGACAACAGAAATACTCACATTCAGAGATAGACTTATCTAACATTGATCACATGGGGATGGCTATTATTTAATTTATCAGGCCTTCACTAAATAGTCAAACTTTTAAATACCTTGTATCTTCTAATCAAGGCAATGGAGTATATTGTTATGCTTCCACATGTGAAAGAAGCTATGGAATTGTGTGCAGAAAGTATTTGTTAAAGCTTTAGGTTACATCAGAGCAATTTCTCTGACATCTCTACCACCCCCATCCTCACTTTCTTAGTCATGTGCATCATATTCTTTTTTTAGACATCATTTCTGTACCTCTGTAGGAGTAAACCTGGACGTTTTTCTGCTCTTCTAACTCAAATTCTGATAGTAAAATATCATATTCTAGAAAAAGAAAATGCTCCCAGTTATTAGCAAGTATTTAATAATTCTGTTTGCATGTCTTCTGTTGCTATTAATTCAACCAACACTGGTAAAACAAATGCTGAGTGCATTCCAGCAGGGACTCATTGATAAGAGAGAAGGCCAACGTGTAAATAATATAAGCATTTGCACAGAACAAATGTAAAAATATAGGTATGCAAAATTATATGGGAACAGCGAAAGGAGGACTTAGGAGATAGTTAATTGTCACAAAGAGGCAGATGGTAACTGAATTGAATCTGAAGAATGAGTAAGTAAGTGGGGGTTCTATTAGCAGAGGGGCATTATAGGTAGAGTCAATAAATAACTCTAGGAAAAACGTTACATGCTTTACATGTTGTTAGATAATATTAAATTGCTATACAGTATTAACACATTTAATGCAAACACTTTCTGGTGATGTTTAGCTCTTTTTCTTTTATTTTTTAATGAGGTAACATTGGTTTATAACATTGTTTGTGTTTTAGAGCTATAGGATCTCCTACACCTCTATAGGAGATTACTACACCACACCCATGACCAAGACACCGTAGTCGACACCATAGTCCGCTATGCTGCCTCCCCACTTTCTCAGCTTTTAAAATCAATACACAGGACATTTAGTAATAGATGCAGAACAACATTAAATATCTTCATAGTTTGCAATGTGGAAGGAAGGGGAGCTGAAAGGGAAAGACATCTCATCTAACAGAGAAAGGCTTCAAAACATTGATGAATTGGTGGAAAACATAAAAGGTAAAGTTATCTTATTATCAATAAATAAAAAGTACTAAATTGAGCCATCTGAAGTAAAGCCTTACCTGTGATAATAAAAAGATAACACTGCTCAACATTGAGATTGTTACTGACTTAAAGAGGCTCTAATCTATAGTATCTTGGGGTGCTGAACTTGCATATAACCCTAAAATTTTTTTATTAGCTCTTGTTTAGAAGATATTTCATATAATTCATCTTATAGGTTTCACCATGTAAATTTGTCCAGTAGGACTGCAACAACATCCTAAATCAGCCTAGAATGATGTAATATTGCATCACATTGCATAATACCATCATGCACACATCATCCAGAGTTGATTGCATCATATTCTGATGCAGTGCAATACAACTGCCAGGCAGCTGCTGAAGTAAGCTGATGTCAGCAGTGCACTATAGAAAGCCCTGCCGGAAAGGTTGAGCATTGAAAATATTTCAGACTTTGTGCGAGACAGTTTAAGCTACTATTCCATAGAACTGTTATTATTTTATCTATTTAGGCACAATACAGAACACTAATGCCTCGAAAGTGCTTTAATAGCGTGGATGATTTCTACTCTATTTGTGGGGAAGTGCCCTTTGCCAACCAGAAGAAAAGTATCACTTCTCAAGTGAAGAAGGCTTATCATCTTGACTTTGGATGCAAGGTTGGTGACCAAGACAGGTCTTGGGCCCCGCATCTATGCTGTGCTACATGTGCAACACAGCTTTCACAGTGGTTAAATGACAAAAGACCATCAATGCTGTTTGTAGTTCCCATGGTGTGGAGAGAGCCAAGCAACCACATAAAAGCCTTTTACTTCTGCTTGGTTCCTCCTCTTTACGTCAGAGTAACAAAGCAAAAGAAGTTGGGGATAGCCTACTGAAACATTCCGTCTGCATTGAGACCAGTTCCCCATTGTGAGGGACTTCCTATTCCAGAACCTCCAGCAGAATAGTCTCTTGATTCATCTGATGAGGACAAGGGTGTACCAACCTGTTCTTCTCCTGTTCCATCAGCATGCAGTGATCCAGATTTTCACTGTGGTGCATCATCAACTCCACACAGACTAACACAGGAAGAACTCAGTGAACCTGGTTCATGATTTGGACTCATCCAAGAACAAGGCAGAATTGCTAGGATCAAGATGAAGAATTTTGTGAAAGCCAAGGACCAGCCCTTGCCAGCTTTCCAATACCTGCATGAAGATGTCCTCGACTCAGCGAAGCAAAGATTAAAGAGGTAGTTTTTGTGGGTTCTCAGATTCGAGAGCTCTTCAAAGGTGACCGTTCAACAACTTGCTGCAGGGTGATGCGAAACAAGCATGGAATGCTTTTCGCCTAGTGTCTACAAACTTTCTTGGGAATGTTAGTGCAGAAAACTACAAGGAACTAGAAGAAGACATGCTGATGCAGTATCAGAAACTTTGCTGCACTATGTCTCTAAAGCTCCACTTTCTTCATTCCCATCTGGATTTCTTCCCTGAAAACTGTGGTATGGTTAGTGATGAACATGGCAAATGTTTTCATCAAGATATGGCATCAGTGGAACAAAGATCCCAGGGAAAATGGTCCACTACATTGCTGGCTGAGTACTGCTGGACACTCCCCAGAGATGCTCCTGAACAGCTGTACAAGAGACAAGCGAAGAAATCTAAGAAGTAGTCAATGTCTTGATTTTTTACAGGTATTAACCATAGGCCTATTACTATTGGCATGCATTTCATGATGTAAACATCCATTTATTGCAGATTACAAAAAACATCTAGAGCTAAAATTAGAATTTGATCGTCATATTCTTGACAGGAAATGACTAATTTTATTTCAGTAACATGACTTTTTTTTTTTTTTTTTTACATACAAGCTGGGGTACAGGCCAGAGGCGTGGGGCGGCGAGAGGATTCACCAGAGACAGAGTGGGGAGCAGAACAGGCAGATCAGAAGTACACTGCTGAGGGGAGCAGCGGGTGAGGCAGGAGAGGTCTGCCCCACCATGTGGGATTCTCCCCGGCCGGGCGTCGAACTGGTGTTGCCGCTGCCGACAGCTCCACAGCGCAGCGCTCAATCGCTGCGCCACCGGGGAGGCCCCAGTAACATGACTTTTGTAAAAATTTGTTGACCGGTATAATTGGTAAAAATATTAAGAAATCCAAAAAGTAATAAAGCACATCATTTCAAGATACAACAACTTTAACTCAGAAACAGTTAAAATAATTAGAATGATTAACTTTGGATTGTAGTACTTCAGGTTCAGAATACAGATTTATTTTTATTACAATCCTTTATTTGCTGTTATATTATGAGTTTATTAAATAAAACTATATATTAAACAGTATAACTAGTAAAAATCATAAATCTCCATAGAAACAAATATAAAATGTTTAATGTTAATTTAAACTAAAAATGGAAGGATTCCTGGAAATGTTGAGGACACTTATAACTTCCTTTTTTTTTTCTTTTATTAAGTCTCTTTAAGCATTGTTTTTTGAAACATTTTATCTCTTCACAAAGATGAATTCTTGGGAACAATTCTTTCCTGAACATTCCTCTGTACTTACTTTTCACTAAATCTGAATGAATCCTAAAGGCAGTCTCAGCAGTGGCTATACCCCCATGAATATATTGTTTGCAACATGTAAGAGTACTGAAACATGTGGGGAAAAAAGCCTGAGTATCCCAGCCTTCTGACATATGTGGTCATTTGAAAGATAGGTTGCTGGCCGGAATCAATAGATTCAGACTTTTGATTTACAATTCCTACATTTCTACTAGGTTGAAGTACCAATCTAACAGAACAAGACAACTGTCACTACTTAGTATTAATCTTCCTAGAAAAAAATAAGTCTTAGATTGTCTTCAAAAGTCTACATCTTTTAATCTGACAAGGAACAGAGTGAACATTCTGGACCATCTACTCTACATATTCACAGCCAAGTTACAACAAAACAAAGACAACAACCTCTGAAAGGTAACTAGATGACCACCATATATGTCAGGAGCTATGGCATAGTGAAGAACAGTGGAAAAAACTAAGTTACTTAGAGTAATATTGGGCATTACAACCTACAAGAGAGAGGGGTAGCTATTGTGCAAAGCACTTTGCTGTTAATTCAAGGGCACCTGCTACAATTGGAGACTTTAAAAACTAGCACTACCCTGGAGAAGAATATGCACAGATTTGGTGCACAGTACACAGGGTGCATTAATGGAGAACTATGAGTGAAAGTGCTGATTTGAGCATGAAGCGAATCTAGAACAGTTGCAACCTGAATCTGTGGGGAGAGGATGATTGCATCACGTTTGTCTACTTATGTAAGAGGTTGTTAATTTGTAGTCTGTGACTCCCATACCATTACCCAGGGCCAAACCTGAGACCATTACAGAATGCTCTCACTAATCAGTTTGAAGTACTTTTATGTTAACAACAGGAACAAATGTCCCAGGGTAAATCTCCATTCTCAAAGAGCAAAACAACAATTCCCTATAGTAACTCTGTTTCAACTAAAGTTCCCACCTAATGCTACATCTATTGTTTAACCACAGTCCAAAAATGAGGCTGGCAATAGATTAAATGAGACTTTTTGGCTAGAAGTTGGCCTAGGGGAAGGCATCATGATGGGTTCTCACCACATAACTTGGTTACATGTGCACTGCTTGAACCCTTACTGCTCACTAGAGGTGACAATTTGGTGTCCTACTGCCCAGGTTTCTTTCTCATATTACTGCTTACTGAAACCAGTGCCCCAGATATCTGAATAGGCATAAAGGCATCAGTCTATGAAATAACGAGCACTTAAAGATCTTGGGTAAAAAACCTAGGATTATACCCAGATTCTTGTAGAAGGTATAGAAAGCCAATCTATCAAGATATTAAAGAAAATTCCCTATTGCACCCCATTAGAAGTAAAAAGGAAGAAGCAGAAGTACATATCACAAATGGAGATGCAACAAAACCCTGAGAGAAGTCTCAATTTAGCAGAACTGTGGAATGTGAGGAATGCTCCTAAAGTAATAGTTATAACCATGCTTGCTGAATTAAGAAAAATAATGGACTATGTAACAGAAACAGAATAAAGATTGAGAAAATGCAATGCTGCTACAACTAAAACTAATGAATCTAAAAATACTATAACAAACACAAAATATAGTAGAGGGCTTCAATAGTTGACAGAAGCATTTAGTGGAGAAAATTAGTGAGTTTGAAATCACAGTACGTAAATAGAACAACACGTTGAAAAAGAATTAAAAAAAGCTCTTTGGGATAACCTAAAAAAAATAATGCCCATACTATGGGGGTCTCAGAAACAGATGACAAAATGAAAAACACAGAAAATTTATTTAAAGAAATGATTGCTAAAAACCATAGCAAACTGGGAAATGAACCAGATTTCCTGACCTAAAAGGGCCAAAAAGTTCTAAACAAAATAATACCAGACCAACACAGTCCATGACAATTGTAATTAAACTTCTGGAAGTCAATGACAAGGACAGAATATTAAAAACAGAGAAAGTAGAGTGATCTATACAAATAACACCTATTAGCCTGTCCACAGACTTTTCAGTGAAAACCTTACAGGTAAGAAGAGAATGGCAGCAGATAAAGTACTCAAAGAAAAAGATTTCTAAACATTTAATTTTAGTGAATGTTTCTGATGTCTACTTTTTTCTTCACTAAACTTATGAGTGATAATAGGTTATAACCCTTTTATACAAATATTAATATCTGGTATTAGTATTCAATTAATATTTAGTCACCTTGACAGTGACCTCAAAATCACATGTAGTTATTGATAAAAATGCACACAACTTAGTGCCTTTGATCTTACTGAATCATAAATCTTTGATCTTTGAATCTTACTGAAACCTAAGGCAGGGTGGAGCACAGGTATCTAATTTATTTTTAGTAAGGTATCTGTAATTTTCCAGTCCTTCCAAGACTTTAGTGTTCCTTCTGCAAAATTCTTTGCACGCCAGTAAATATGCAGCTTTAAATATAGGATTAGAATTAGGATTAGAATTTTACCCATTCATGCTGTTGTTCATTCAACATAAATAATAGGTGGCCTCTGTGCTCACTGTGCCAAGTACTAGACACATGATCAAATGAAGGTCCCAGCCCATGAAGTGTGGCAGGGTTTTAGTTGGATAGAATAAAAGGGCATTAGTGAATCATTTTGGCATTTTAGTATGATTTATATATGGGTGAATATTCATTTCTGCAGTGCACATTTCATAAGGTTCAGAATGATGAGATTAGGCGTATCCATGTGAATTACAAATGGATATATTTTCAAAGCTCTAGAGTACACAGATAAATTGAAACCCTAAATGGACAAATAGGACATTTTAATCTGCTTTTAAAAGCTCAAGTTCAATTCTCAAGGTCAAAGCTCACCAAAGTGTGAGCATTTTTATTGTTCACATGTAAGACCACCAATATATATCATTTTATTCTGATGACAAAGTAACTGGATTCCCACTACTGAACTGCTAAATTTGTCTCAGCCATCTTCATTTCCTCAGCAATGTAAGGATTGTGAATAATAATCAGAGCAAAGTTGCAGTGGCCCTTGAAAACGTCCAGATGTACTGTTCAGTCAGATTTTTTTTTTCAGTTCCAGAAGTAGACTTCATTGTAGAAAATATAACTTAGTTACTTCTGATTTTAAATAGTTTCCCTTAGTGGAAAAGTAAAATGTAAAGCAAAGCAAAACATACTTTTTTTGATGCTGTTTCATACTCAATATCTGAAGCTCTTCATGAAAACAAGGAAATTTCACTTAAAACTATTTTCTGACTATAATTATGTAAATGTATATCCATATCTATATACCTTATATATGTGCATATATATATATATATATGTGGTTTATTTCTTAAGAAAATGTTTTTGGCAATGAAGACCATATATCAGGTCACTTATTTCAATAAATATTGTAGCATTTGGTGTCACCTAAAAGGAATTGATATCTTTTTCTTTTGTTTGGATCATTTTATTATAATACCTACTTCAGGAGGAATATTAAGATTTGATATTGTATATCACTATGGAAATAATTCTATAATCTAAATTCATAAAGTTCATCTCCTTAGGAAATTTTGACTTATATAAACCAACCTCATTTTTTATTTTTTTAATATGTATTTTTTATTATTGATATCTTTTACATTATAGTGTATTCCCCGTAGGTTACTCACCATCGATTCACCCGTGAACCGTCACTATAGTCCCTTGTCCTCTTTTCTCCCCCGTTTTGAGCCCTCATCCTCCCCCTCCCTTGCTGAATACCTCTCTCTTACTTGGTTTCCCTAAATTCCTGTTATAAGTGAAACTATTCAATATTTTTCTCATTCTTTCTAGCTTATTTTGCTGAGCATGATCCCTTCTAGCTCCATCCATGTTGTTGCGAATTGCATGTGTTTATCTTTTTTGAAAGCTGAGTAGTATTCCATTGTATATATGTACCACATCTTCTTGATCCAATCATCTATTTTTGGGCATCTGGGTTGTTCCCATATCTTAGCTTTTGTAAACAGTGCTGCAATAAACATATGGGTGCATGTATCTTTTTGGGTTAATGTTTTTGTGTCCTTCGGGTAGATTCCCAGAAGTCAACCTTATTTTTTAGAACTTAGCAAATGAACAAATGTATACAAGTGTATGTATACTTATACCATATATGTGTGTAAAATGTGTTTATCTAATATATAATAAAAGTATAAAAATATGTGTATCTCATGTAATTATAAAACATAAGTGTACTTTATAAAAACATTTTAGAGACATAAAGCGTATACAAATATCAGATATTTACTATATCATTACTTTTAATACAAAGGTTAATTTTTTTAATTTTCAAATTTTCAGGTGTTAATCTTTCTTTTGATTTTATAACAAATTCATGTAGAGAACATTCTGTCGTAAAATTACACACAACCTGCTGGCTTTAGACTTTATTAACACTTCTCTCTCATTACTCTAATTTCATTATCTCTTAAATGGCCACAAAAGAAAAAAACAACTAGCTTTATTTCTTTCAAATGATAAAATACTAAATTTCAAGTTTTCCAGAACGTCATCAAATGAGTTTCCTCTGGCTTCATGTTAATATTTCAAGTTGAAAAATGCAATATTTTCCTAAAAAATGTTTTCAGTGCATTTGGTATGCTTTAGAAGTACTCTTGGTATCTGCAGAGGACTAGTTATTACTCAGCAGTTGTTCACATTTATCATTAACAGGTAACAGCAACTTGGCAAAAGCTTTGAAGAAAAGAGGGAAAAAGAACTTTTATATTGAAAATAGTATTGAATAAAACAATAAAATGCACCAAGTAATTTTCTGTGGATCTTGACATAAAAAAAATACTCTTTTCTTTTGTTTTATTCCAATAAGTGTTTTTGGCCCTAGGGATGAACTTGCTTGAATCTTTCTTTTATTCAGCCTTAAAACTCAACCTCAAATCTTTTTTGTGACATTATATGTTCTTTTTAATGGAGCCTATAGGCAGTTCAATTTTGGGTATAAATTCTATGAAGAATAATTTATTTTCAATTGTTTCTCACAGAGATACCTTATTTGAAAGCTGTGGATTTGAAGAGCTGTTCTCCAGGGAGGCAAATTACTAATAGAAACAGAATAATCTTCTGTATTTCTAGACTAGTTTAAGAGAAGTCAGTAAATTAGTTTTTGAGTAATCAGGAAGTATGTGCTTTTGCATTTATAAATGTGATTTTTCTCCTCTAAAGTCATTATCAGTGGAAAACGTTTAAGGTTTCTCAATAAATTTTTAAAATTATACTCCAGTATAATCCAGTATAATGTATAAAAACAAACTTCTGAAATTTTGAGACCTTGTCAAGATCTTAAAAATTAAAATAATTCTTTAAAGTTCTTCCCACAAAATATGTTTCTATGCTTAAAAACTTTCAGTGTCTTGTATTTATTTGTTCCTTTAAATGCCCTTGGACAGAAAAGGGGGAATGACGCTTTTTTAAATCTTTCTTTATTTAGTCTTATGATGTGAAAAAAGTTATCAAATCCTATTATATGGTAATATAATTTTCTTTTTAATAGCTTCCAAAATTTCTCAACTAAATTATGGATACATTTTTTTGTGGTTAAAAGAGAAGGTGGGGTGGGGGAAAGAAGAGTGAGAAGAAGAGGGAGAGAGAGCTGTAGGACTCTATGTGCTTTTTAAACTTAGTATGACTTTGTGATCTTTTTCCCTTGTCAATTCAATAGCTATGAATTTTCCCCCATTTGTCTTAATATTCCATAACATGAATGAGTCATGTTTTAATCATTGTTCTATTAATGAACAATGGACTATTCTAGTTTTTTCCCACAATCTTAAATGAAATTGCAGTAAATGCCTCATTGTAAGTGCACATTTCTTAGTCTTCTGTTTAATTTTTTCATGTTTGTAACCATAGTTTTAGTGGTTTAATTTTTCCTGTGCATTTCTACACACCAAATATTCTAACTAAGCCAATATAGTCACCATCATTTTGCAGAGTCATTTCTTGAAGCCTTATGCAGGTGTCAGGTTCTGTCTCTATTTTTTCTGGCCAGCCATGATTGCTTCCTGTCCTGTAATACGTAGTTCTTTGCACTATGCATGGCTCTGCTGTATGTTATCTTTTATTGGTTTATGTGCATAAATGTGGTATTTTGCCTACTAGCTACAGTTTCTTTAAAGACATCTCATTGTCCTTGAGTTTCTAGCGTAATTGCAGTTTCCTATTCATGAGAAACTCTAAATTATAAAATTTTGAGAGACTGTCAACTCTTCTATGTCTCTCTGAATCAGAAATAAGTGAATTAACACACAACCATTGATAAGTAAGAACTGATGTTGGCCATCATGCTTGAGTAAATTCCTATAGCTCTCCTATAATATCAGGTATTTATCTTTTGTTGCTTGATTATTGGGAGATCCAGAGACTCCAAGGGAGGACCTTGCAGTGTAGTGTCTGGGGAGATATTTGAGGACTTATGACACAGATAAATAATTATAAAACCAGAATGAAACTATTTTAACAATATGTCATACAGGTGAGGAAAGTGTGAATAAGGTCTGTTTTGTATGTAAAAATTCAACTTTTTCAATGAGAACTAATGGAAGCTGTTGTCATAGAATAAGAGACAATTAAATTGTTTATTAAATGATGAATAGAAACACATCATTAAACAAGAAGGAAGGAAACAGATTATTGCTGTGCATTCCAACTTGAAAACCCATGAATGGAATAGTCTGGAATTCTTTGGAAATATCAATAGTAATTTCATTTAGCTGGAGGCTGGGGGGAGGGGGAAATATTGGAGGTTATGAGAAGAGATTATAGGTAGGCTTGCATGTCATAAAGAATAATTTGGACTTTAGCCTGAGAGTATAGAATGCAAGAAGTTTTCTCAGTCAAGAGATGAAATTAGTGGGTTTGTGTTTTGGAATCAAGGTTGTGTGCAGGATGTCATGGGATCTTATAGCAGCTAGAAATTTCAGGTTATGATCTAAATTGACCAAATAACAGTCGATGAGTATCTGAATGATGACAATAGGGAAATAAGGTAGATAAGGTTGGAGAGAATGTAATGGATTAAAGAGATATTTAAAAAGTAAGAATGTAGGCTTCTATCAGTAACTAGATATGCAGTAAGTGAAGGAAAGAGAATGAGATGATAGATTTCTAGTTTTTAATGGATATACTATATGTTGTCCTGGGTGTGGGCAGCCCTGCTGGCATCATAATTTCAGACTTTGGGCCTCCACAACTGTAAGAGAATAAATTTCTGTTGTTTTAAGTGGCCAGTTTTATAGTATATTTTAAAAGCAGCCATAGGAAACTAATCCACTCAGTTTGGATAAAGGTCTAACTATCTAAAGCCAAAATAACACTTGAATAATTATTGTAAGGGCAGGAGAAAAATAGTCATTGCTGCCAATGAGGGCCATTTGTGTGTTATCTGAAGAATTACTATGCAAATATATAACTGTCTTATTGTACTTTGCTTTACTTATTTTACTTTGCTGACTTTCAGTGAAAGCCCACTGCTATTAGTTGGGATCTTCCTTTTATACCCTAACAATGTGTTTTCTCTGATGCTGAAGAAAGATGAGGGAAGCTCATGAGCAGAATTTCTCCAAAAACAAAAGATTATGCTGAAATATTTATGAAAGGTTGGAATGAAAAAAACAAGTGAGCCATCAGCATATAAAAATAGGTCTAAAATTTAGCGGAACTCAAAATGTTTCTTACATGTGGTTTCATTGTTTTTTGGGGGTGTAAAATCATCTTTGCCAGTATAACTACAAAGAGAATAGAGTTTAATGAGTTATACTGTCACCATTGAAACTAACCTTTATGGTTTCAAAATTCATTCTGTTCCTTTATTTTTTGTGAATGCTGTTCAGAGAGTACATCATATATTTTCCTTTGAGACTTTTGTTTAACTATTGTATTAGTTTCCCAGAGCTACTGTACCAAATTACCACAAGCTGAATGGCTTAACACTTCTTGTGCCGGCTATTTTCTGTGCCCCTGCATGAATGGTATAAGCATTCAATAAAACACACACAGCTCCTGAACTACTGGATATATTTTAATGAAATTTTAAATGCATAGAGATTAAAGCTTCTAGACTGAGTACGATCAAAGAAATAGCTCCTAATAGCTCCAAATAAATCCACTGTGGCGTGAAAAACTGGAGACTAGATGAACACGTGAATACGTGAATACATGAGCGGAACAAAAAGTGTTAAGGCCAAAATAAATGCATTCTTTCACAGTTCTGGAGACTAGAAGTCTGAAATCATGGTGTTGGTAGAGTTGATTTTTTTTCTGGAAATTCTGAGGGAGAGATGTCCCCTATCTTCTAACTATCTTCTAACTTCTCATGATTGGTAATAATCCATAGTGCTCCTTGGCTTTTAGAGGTAGTACTCCAATCTACTTCCATTGTCACACGACCTTGTTGTCTCTTTGTCCAAATGTCCCTCTTGTTATCAAGATGCCAGTCTTTAAATTAGGGCTTGCCTAATTCAGAATGACCTCATCTTAACTTGACTATATCTGCAAAGTATTTACAAATATTTTAGTCAGGGTATATGTACAGAAAAGTATTTTAAGGATTAATTCGTGCATTTGTGGAGACCTGTCTAAAATCTACAGGGTAGATCAGGAGACTAGAGAGCTAGAGAAAAATTGATGCTACAGTTCAAGTTAGAGGACTGCTGGCAGAATTTTCTCTTGCACAGGGGAGGTCAGTCTTTTTTTTTTTTTTTTCTATTCAAGTCTTCAAATGATTGGATCAGGTCCATCCTAATTACAGAGGACAACCTACTCAAAGTCTGCCAATTTAAACAATAATCTCATCCAAAAAGACCGTCACAGAAACATCCAGAATAATGTTTGACTGCATATATGGGCATGCAGCTCAGTCAAGTTGACACATAAAATTCACCATCACAACAATATATGGTCATATTAATTGGTATTGCACTTTGTGACTTGGCCATATCTTTTTGGGGGACATAATTCAACCAATAACACATATACATGTATGTGAAATTTGGTACATTTTTTCTTCAATATAACGGCAAAATATTGCTTTTTCTTTACAGGTGAAAATACAGGGATAAAAATAAACTATTTATAATAATCCTGGATTTACAAAAGACAAGCACTTTAAATTTTCTGATTATTTTAGATTGATGTGCAATCAAGTATAATTCTCAGAATGGGAAGAAAATAGTCACTTACTTTTTCAGTGTTATTATTATAACCCTATTTGGAGTTTGAATTGTTTGAGCCATTTTCTCCATATTGATGTCCAGACTGCTTCCATCAAAATCAGGTTTTTTTTGGTGTTTATCTCATTATTAATTTATAGAACAAATGATTACTTGTTACTGGAAAAAAAGACCAGTTTGCTCGCATGGAGCTTATTTTCTCTTACAGTTACACATTAAAACTAAAATGAGTACATTATTGCTGTAATTTCAGGTAGCAATTAAGAACTAAAGAAGAATAAAAAGCATGAGTTAACTGAGAATAAATTGAGAATGTGTAGTTATATTAGGTTGTGATATATGCAGAAAGACCTCTGAAATAAAGGTTGGTGGTTTAGTTGAAAAAAATGAATGACAGGAAGGATCCACTAATCTGAATGTTTGGACAGAGGGTCTTTGGATAGAGAGAGCAGCAATTATAAAAATTCCTAATGGTAGAATAATCTGGGTGAGGTCAAGGGACAGATGTTCAATAAGTATGTCTGGAGCATAGTGAGTAGAGAGAGGTCAAAAATGAATTTAGATATGAAGCCCTTAGAATGGGTCTGAAATCAATTTTCCCTCCCCTCCCCTCCCCTCTCTTGGCATAGTTTAAAGCATGGGTATTAGTATACTTGATTTTAAAAAACCTTAAAAATATGTGATATAAAAATCTTAGTCATTTGTTAGGGACAGGTTAAAATGGCAACAGGATCTAGGAAGATTTCGCATTAATTCAGCAATGTTCTGTTTGAAATAGAGTATTTGCAATAGAAATGTTTTGTCACATTAGGTAATGAAAACTCAGGGGAAAGAACTTCTTAGATCCTGGTAAGTGAAATCACTTTCCCACAATAAATTTTCTATGCATAAAACGACATGTCAACTGTAAATCTACTGGAAATAGCAATTACAAACAGACACACACAGCCTGTTGAAAGGATAAAAATATTCCAAAATTTGTAGGTGATAATTTGTATAACTGTATGATAGTTAAATGTGATTTACCAATTTTTAACATATATATTTGATTAAAAATATACTTGGATTTGACTTTTTAAACAGAAAAAAATTTGTAATAAAATGTGTAATTTATCTTAAAGGGCAGATTTACAGTAATGATTTTGTTTTCCGAGTTGTAAATTTGAAGAAGAATCATCTAATCCTAGATATAGTCCAGTAGGTTGGGTACACCCTGCTTGAAAGGTAAAAGTGTTAGTTAATTTAGAATATGTTGACCTTTCCAAATGTCCTGTCTGCTGCTGTGTTTATTATCCATTTTCTCTGAGAGGACCTCACAGAATTATGGGTTTCTCAGTGGAATAGAAAATTGGATGTGGGGGGATTTTTTCATGAATATTTTTGAGTAAGTAAATATTTCTCCTATTCCTCCTCCCCCACACTAGTACAGAGGGTCATGAATGCAATGGAAGCATTACAGTGATAACGTTTACTAAAAACCAGTAACTAATTTTTTTTTATTAATAGAGACCATGTAGTACCATTAGTCTCATATTGATAAAGGTTAATAATCAAGTAAAAAACTGTTAGGACTTTAGAAAGTCAGTACATGTGTTCTGATTGTCACTACCACTTACAAATTCCCCTAAAATTTAGCAACTTAAAACAGTGTTGTTGTTTTGCTCAGTGGTCAGGAATTAGAACTGGAAAGAACAGGAAAGCCTTGTGCTGGGGTTGAATTCATCAGTCAGGGATGAATCTATGAGCAAAGGTGGGATCATATGAAGGCTTGTTCATTCACATGTCTGGCTCTAGGCTAGGTGACTGGAAAACTAAGATTATTGTCTTGACTGGAAGTCTAGTTGGTTAATTTAAAAATGTGCATGAGCAGTATCACAGGGATCCCACTTCAAGGTGTATCTTGAATAATTCTGGCAAAGAATATATGTGTAGTGATGCTTAATACATCACTGCTTATGGGAGCTTGGAACACTTCCAGGTGAGACAATACTCACATGCGCCAGTCTTGGGAACTGACACAGCCTCCCTTTTCCCCAACTTCCCAATTCTGTTAGTACTTGTCAGCTTTAAGGAGAAGGCAAGTAGACACTTGACACTTGATGGGAGGCTTAAAAGGTTTTATTATGCAAGTGTATGAAGAAATGAGATAACCTGGTTGCTATCTAGGTAGAACATGTATTTAGCCATGTCTGGCATGTAAGAAGCACTTAGTAATAACTATTGCTAGTATTACAAAATGATAGTAGTTATAAAATGTACTAAAAAGACTGTACTCCAACTTGAGCTTCATATTTATTATATAGCAATTATCATAACAAAAGTTTTTCAAATAAAAAACCCCTCAGATTACAAAAGAAAAATCTACATAATGGGCCTATCTTTTCAATTGGTGAGATATAAATTTTACTTAAATGTAATAAAAATATTTATTGCTTGAAAATAATTTTAAAAATTCATAAACCTCACAATTTTTAGAGTGACTTCAATTTTTAACAAGGGGAGTTTCAAAAGCAATATATAGAATAGTTTTGACCACTGGAAAACTTAAAATGATCGTCTTCATATGACATGTATGAACATAATATATAAGTGATTGGAATCTCAAAATGATAAAATGGTAATTCTGCTCCTAGTGATTTTTTTAAAAAAAATTATTTATTTATGCATACAAGCTGGGGTACAGGCCAGAGGTGTGGGGTGGCGAGAAGGTTCACTAGAGACAGTGGGGAGCAGAACAGGCAGATCGACAGAGATATACCGCTGAGGGGAGCAGCGGGCGAAGCAGGAGAGGACTGCCACACCATGTGGGAATCTCCCCGTCTGGACTTACAGCTCGAGTTGCTGCTGCTGACAGCTCCACATTGCAGCGCTTAACCGCTGCGCCACCAGGGAGGACCTGCTTCTAGTGATTTTATCTTTTCTACATGCAATTATTAACTGTAGAGGTTTGAATCTATAATCCTAGAAGCAGATATAAAGATGAAAACCTATTTACTTCATTAAACATAATTTGGAGCAAAAATTGTACAGTTTTTATGAAAAATAAGCTACATGTATGAACTAAAATAACTAGAATCATGGTTCAAAAATTATTTCACACTACTAAATCATATAAATAAAAGATTAAATATTGTGATTTAAGTAATTGAATTTTGGCTCTATCAAATTTTAAATATAGATTGATTTTGGGAATCAATTTGGCAGAATTTAAGTTGAAAATGCACATATCCCATGGGACATGAATCCCATTTAAGAACGTTTCCAGTAATTATTACGAAAAAAACCCACATGTGCCTAGATGCTTATTGTACCATTGCTTAAAATAGAAAAAAAAATGGAGATAATTTATCAATGGTAGTGTATGGTATATTCATTTAATGAGGTGTTATTTAGATTTCCAAATAAATAAATTTTGTGTTTATCCCTTTAAAAGTCCAAAATAGGGCCTCCCCAGTGGTGCAGCGGGTTAAAGCGCTGCGCTGTGGAGCCATCGCCCAGCTGGGGAGATTCTCACATGGCGTGGCAGACCTCTCCTGCCTTGCCCGCTGCTTCCCTCAGCAGTGTATTTCAGTCTATCTGCCTGTTCTGCTCCCCCACTGTCTCTGGTGAATCCTCTCACCGCCCTACGCTTCTGGCCTGCACCCCAGCTTGTATGCATAAAAAATTTTTTTAAAAGTCCAAAATATAAGGCTACATAAAAGGACAGAAGAATCTTTACAAAAAATATGATTTATGTAAATTTTGCTTTATCCACTTCATAACATTTTAGGTTAGTGTGGAAGCATACTTGTAACACACATACAAAACTTAAACTGCACACAAACCTAAGTCTTGTCAATGTTCACTGTAGGAGAAAGAGAAGGAATAAACAGTAGAGAGTAATTTGGGGTTTCAAATCTATCTGCAATATTTCTTTTTCCTTTATTGAGGTAATACTGGTTTACAACACCAGTGTATGATTTAGGGTCAGATGGGTGTTACCCCCTCCCCCCATCCCGCTAGCCAAGCTCTCCCTGTCCTTTACCCTTGGCCACTGTGTCCCCTCTCTCCTTTGCTTGCACTCAGTCCCTCCCTAGTAACCTCAAATTCTCCAATCATATTTCTAGGGTTTATTTTGGTTTAGTTTTGTCAGTTCCTTTTTGGTTATTGTTGATTGCTTGTTTGTTTTTCTATGTCCCACATGAGTGAAATCATATGGCATTTGTCTCTCTCCTGACATTACATTTAGCAAAATCCCCTTAAAAATCTGGCATTTCTGTGATCATAGTTACAGTTGGAGAATATTTATTTGGTGTATGATCAGTTTCAAACCTTTGGTTTAAAGGCATTAATGATTTTTAAAAGAGCATTTTGTGACTTTTAGTAGGGAATTAGAAATGGGATAAACTGGCACAGCTTTGTTTTGTTAATTTGCCCTCTAAAGAAGAACTGTGTTACCATATGTCAGTACACTATACTTCACAGTTCTGAAAACCATGGGATAGTAACCTAAAATACATTTATCCTTTGAGTCCCCTGGTAAACACAGATAAGAAAATGTATCAGGAAAATCAAAAAAGATTATGTGGAGTAGTGAGCTATAGATATCAAATAGCAGTGGTTATTGTGATTCCTTGTTATTATAATTATAATAACATCATTGGGAAGTATTACATAGTCTCTGTGTATGTAAGGATACATAAATATCAAGCTTCTACAATAAAGCTACTCCCACCTTGCTACTAGTTTTTCAAGCTCTGGCAGATTCTGGTCATCTTAGGAACTAACTATGTGTATGTGAGTGTCTCAGCCTTTGTCTTTTGAAACAGTTCTTCTCAAAAGGTAACTTGCAGATTGTTAATCAGTGATAAACTGTTACTAGTCCACAATGAATAAGGAAATTGTAGCAGAATGGAAATAGTCATAATATCGAGTTTATGGTTTATTTCGGTAGATTTTTTTTAATAGTAAGATTTTTCAAAGAAAGAAGCAGTGCACTGATTTTTATTCTGATACTGGCTAGGAAGCAACACTTGAAATAACAAGGGAAGAAAAACAGAGTTTGGGGTAAGGATAAAATTCTCTTATTTTATTTGAGAAAAACACAGGGTAGTAAGGGTAAGGGTATAAGGGGAGTGAGGCAAATAGAGAAGCAATATAATGTGATGCAGTACTTATGTGGCTCTGTTTCACAAGAAGCTTCAAAGAAACAACAAAACACTCAGGAAGCATCACCAAGTTCCAGAGTTACAAGGAGGTTCTACCCCTTGAAGTAGCTTAGTGGTGCAAAAATGGAAGAATTTACCTTCCCAAGTTGTTTCCATCTTACTTTAACCAAAGTATGCTCTACAGACAACAGATAACTACCCTGACATTTAATTTTGTTTCATCCACCCTGTTCAGGAAGCCTCCAAAAGTTTGTATTCAAACCAGCTTGTGTGTATATGTGTTCTTTTGAGTATGTGTGCAGGAATGCACACTTGCATCTGTTTGAGCTCATAAAAATAAAACTTATTTGTTGAAAATCAGAATTCAGAGAGCATTTTCCACTATATTATAATGGTTAAAATGTCAAGGATATTCATGGCTGGCAGAGATTTCTATTCATGTTATAGCACAAGGAAAATAGATTTTATATATATCAAAATGAACTTTGTGAATGAATATAGAAGAACATTAGGAAAAATGGCCTATCAACCATTTCTAATCTTCTCAGAATTGTTCAATATTAAGAAATGACGAAGTTTGAGTCAACTATGTTATGTTATATCCAAAAATTTTACTTGAATATGGTTGTGGAAACTATTGGTAACCCTTCCGCATCTACCTTATCAGAGGGGAGCACCCATCTCCCTGCTGTTGGGAAAGTTGACTGTTAATGGCTAATATTCGCTGCCATCTCTAGAGAATTGCTCTTGGCACTGTAGGGGCATCCTTGTCTGTTAGGTTACATGATCTTTGATACACTCAATGACTGGCATAAAGGCAGGTCCCTTGCATCCAAATGTATGGCCAACTCCAAACATAGTTCATGCTCTAGCAGATCTGTGGGATAAGGTGGAAACTTTATGCCAGATGAAGGCTCATCCTTAGCTCTTTCCCAGCTCTGTCTCCTGTCTGTATTCTCTTTCTCCTGAGAACACTGCCACCGAAAATCATGTGCACCTATATCTCTGTCTCAGTTTCTGTTTTTAGAGAAATCAACTGATGACAGTTGGAAAAACTGATTAATAGAACTTTTGAAAGAGGAATCATCAGATACTGAGAAGAAAATAGATTTGTAAATAACCCTGAGCTTTAAATTTTCATTTTTGAAGCTTATTTTATAGAGAAAGATGTTAGAAGAGGGAGTAGATGCAATTTTAGATATACTGCATCTCAAATAATAGAGAGGGATCAAATAGAAATATTGAACAGAATATTTAGGTTTAGATTTCCGGAACCAAATTGTTATACACCTAAAACAAATACAATACCCAATACAGTCAATTATACTTCAATTAAAATAAAAAGGAAAGGAAAGGAGTACTTGAGAAGGATCATCCAGAGACATGCTACACAGTAACATTTTTCCCTCCTGATGAAACTAAAGCTAATATCTGTTTCACAAGAAGCTTCAAAGAAACAACAAAACACTCAGGAAGCATCACCAAGTTCCAGAGTTACAAGGAGGTTCTACCCCTTGAAGTAGCTTAGTGGTGCAAAAATGGAAGAATTTACCTTCCCAAGTTGTTTCCATCTTACTTTAACCAAAGTTTGCTCTACAGACAACAGATAACTACCCTGACATTTAATTTTTTTTCATCCACCCTTTTCAGGAAGCCTCCAAAAGTTTGTATTCAAACTTTTAGATTAGTGGATAGAAGTGAGGTTCATCAACAAAGAAGTGATTTTTGAAGAGCTAAGAATGTACTACAATTCTAAGAGGAAAAATCTTAAAGAAGAATAAAGGACAAATGAATGCGCTTTTACAAATAGAAAAGGGCAAATGTTTTTACTGAAAGAACTCTTGTGAAACCTATGTCTGTTCTTCACATTGTGAGCCTTATTTGAACTTTAGAATTGAAAGACCATGTACTTATATAAAGTCTACTTTTTATTTGTAAAATAAATTTGAATTCAACTTTGAATTCATGTAACACCATAAGGCTGGACCCTGTAATGATCATAAAGCCTTGAAAACATTTTAAATGTAAGTTTTAAATTTTAAAACCCTTCTAATAAGCTGCCAATTTCAGCTTTTGTTTCTTAAATACAGTATTATTGCTTTTGAGGTTTAACTAAGATAGGATGAAAGACTTAGGAGATAAGAGATGAGTCTCCCTGGCTCCATCCACTTTACTCAGTAGTGCTCACAGCGTGGCCTGCCTCCATAAATACCAGAGAATTACCTCAGAATGTTCTGATTAAATGTTCTGATCTTTCCTCAAGGTCTGATTGAATGTTAAAATAGATATATACATATATATATATTTTTTCCTCTAAAATAAAAACCCTATACCCTATCCTTTATGTTTCATCTGCTGAAAAACCTACTCTATATGTGTCATTTCTTTAACATCTTAAAATATTTCTACTCAGATGTCAAATTTTATGTCCTAGACCTGGATAATAGTGCTTTTAAATATTGCATGATAAAATGGACAAGTATAGTTTGAAATAAGGATAAATGTGAAACCAGGGCTAAATAATTAGATACCTCTAAGTGAATGCTTGTCATATCTGGTAAATTATTAATTTACCAAATACTTCAAAAATGTTTGAGGAGTGCTGTTTGATCAAATAACATACTGTAGTCTTGATGATAAACTATTGCCATTACATGAGTGTCTTACTAGATTTGAAAATAAATATATGAGAGTCAACAAATTATTAGACACTGTAATTAAGAGTCAAAGGAAAAAAATCTGAATTAGGGAAAAGCTTCATTTTTTCCTTCTATTTTGTTGATTTTTGGCTTTTTTTAGAAGAGTTTTTTTCATATTTGAAAAATTCTTGTGACTAAAAGTAGCATACTTCTTTCTTTTGTCCTTTCCAACTATCAAGATTATAATTTTTAGCATTTGATAGCTAAGGTTAGTTTGGTTTGGTTTGTATATCCTGGATAAGGAAGGATATTAGCTTTAGTTTCCTCAGGAGGGAAAAATGTTACTGTGTAGCATGTCTCTGGATGATCCTTCTCAAGTACTCCTTTCCTTTCCTTTTTATTTTAATTGAAGTATAATTGACTGTATTGGGTATTGTATTTGTTTTAGGTGTATAACAATGAGTTGACATTTTTATACAATGTGAAATGATCACCACAAGTCTATTTTCCACCTATTCTTAGCAATCCAATTATTTAATACTGTATTATTATTGTCTGTGGATCCTGTGGTGTACACTATATCTTCGTGACTTATTTATTTTACAACTGGAAATACCTACCTCTTAATTCCTTTACCCACCTCCAACCCCTCCCCTCTGGTAATCACCAATCTGTTCTTCATATCTGAGTTTTAATTTTTAGCTTTTTAGATTCCACATATAAGTGAAATCCCGTGATATTTGTCTTTCTCTGTTAGATTTATTTCACTTTGTATAATAATCTCCAGGTAGCAAGAAAAGGAAGATATCTGATCACCAGCGAAGGGTCTCAGGGCCCTTTCTTCTTTGCAAATAAGCTCACTAAGTTAATGTCTAAACCAAAAATTCCAAAAACCTCCCAAATTTCAATAACCCAAAACATGAGTAAACATCCAGTAGGGTTGTAAACATAACTTTCTTAATGTCTTTGTTTAAAAAGTATTTAAATATTTGTTTACACCACAGATACCTTATTCATATTATATTTTCACACACATGAAATTAAATTGTCCCTTTTTTCTCATTAATCTGCTTTATGTTATTTTAGTTAAATTGCAGCCATAAGGTCCTAGAAGGGTAAGAGATTTTCTTCCCCAACAATAGTCACCAGAAGAAAGTTTCCTAACAGAACCACTTCACTAGGTGAACAATTTTCAAAGCTCCTCTTTCCCTCTAGTACATGGTTAGAAGAAAATCAGTTATAGGTTGTTGGCATATTTTTCTTTTCTGAGAAGAGAACAGAGCAGCATTGGAGCTGGAAACAGAGAAGGAAATGCCGTAGAATGCAGTATATAAATTTTGGTCTTTCAAAACTATTGTTTGAGTTTATGTGAACTAGCTAAGTGACAAACAAAAATTATAACTTTAGAATGAAATGTATTCTGAAAACATAATATGTGTGACATCATAAATCTCATCTACTGTCAGAGAAATAGACCTGAGAGAAGAAAAATGTTTTATATAATTCTTGCAAGCTATCTTACCTATTGACTTCTTTATCCAAGCTCACAGGGCAAAAAAATACATCAAGTTCATACCACTACATCTTTCCTTTTGAGAGGTGTTGTTGTCTTTTATACTACCCCTGTGGTTTCTACAGTGGAAGAGAATATTCAGTTTGAGTGCACAAGTGAAGACTTTTGAAAAGGAAAATACTGTATACATAAAGAAATGAATAAGTCATTTTCAGCAAAAGTAACATTAGTTATTATTTACTATAACCCAAACCATGAGTAAACATCCACTAGGGTTATGAACTTACCTTTGTGAAGTATTATTACTCTATAAATTCAAAAATTTATTTGTTCATACTTCAAAGAATGAGGACATTAGTTTGAATAGCATTTATTATATACTCTTTCAGACTAAATAGAATTGTCTGCTCAACATATTTTAAACTTAATTGAAGAACACATGCAAACATGTTATTCATTTTATAATACATAAACATTGTTATATCTTAAAGTATTTAGTGTTGATGTTCAAATGAGCGCTCTGAAGAACAAATCGATATTTCACTTCCCCAAATTTGAACCATAAAGATGAAAAATATTTCACAACTGAAGTAACACATTATAACAACTTTTATATAAATTCTATAATTATAATTTTTTTACAAGCCAAATGTTGAGGTCATTATGTACATTATAGTAATGATTAGGCAAGATAAACATTGAGGGCCTCCCTGGTGGCACAGCGGGTTAAAGTGCTGTGCTGTGGAGTTGTCGGCAGCGGCAACGTCAGTTCGATGCCTGACCGGGGGAGATTCCCACATCGTGCCGCAGACCTCTTGTGCCTTGACCACTGCTCCCCTCAGCAGTGTATTTCTGTTGATCTGCCTATTCTGCTTCCCACTTTGTCTCTGGTGAACCCTCTCACTGCCCCACGCCTCTGGCCTGCACCCCAGCTTGTATGCATAAAATAATAAAAAAGATATATCGAAAATGTTTAAAAAAAACATTGAAACAAACTATGGGTAAATAGGCTAAAAAGAATGGCTATTCAAACCTTTCTAAATTATAGAAACAGCTATAAAGTATTCTTTTTTTTAATTTTACTTTTTTTTAATTTTAAAAAACAACATATAAAATCAAAACAAAACAGTCATATAGGAAATAGTGTGAATATAATATTTTTCTTCAGAAGTTTTCTGAACTAAATGTGAAGAACCATGTCTCTGTCTTTAATTTGAACAAGATGTATTTCCTTAAGTAAATCACGTTTTTTCTGAATTAATTCCATCATTTATAAAATGGAGTTGGAATAGATAAGGTAAAAAACTATTCCAAGTCTAAAATTTGATGAGTTTACCATTTGGTAAGTTTTAAAAAAGTTCTTTCCACATTTTCTCTGATGTTATTTCTTTTTGACTTAATGAGATTAAGTCTGAACAATAAGCAAACAACAAGAGCGAGGACAAAAAACAGCATCTGAGACTAACATTGAACAGCTGGCTATGGACAGTGGTGGGACAGAGGAAGGTTGTGTACATGTATTACTTATTCAAAATTTGAGAAGACCTCTCAAATTAACATCTAGGCATTTGATGAGCTCTGGTATATGTAATATGTATTGAAGGTGAAAGGAATACAAAGGTGTAGACTACAGTTTTCTTCCCTAGAAGATTATGTAATCAAAATTTAACTGTTTGTAGAGAGGTGCACACATGAGTGATTAATTCTTTTGAATTTATTCTAGCTTAATATAATAGATGGGGATTTCAATAAATGTATTAATGATCACCTTTCACCTGTCAGTAGCTCTCTATAATGCTATTTATTTCTCTGTTAAATATCGATGCATATTATAGAATACAGTATTCAACAAATGACTGGCATAGGATGTTCGTATTCCAAATTCCATTTTCCTTTAATAAGAAATGGTGTTCCAGTAAGGTATTCTGTGTATTTCTGAAACAAATCTTTCTGCCTTCCGATAAGTGACATTGTTTTACTAAATTGGTGGTTTAAGTGTCATCCGATTTTGTTTAATGTTAACAATTATGTCAGTTTTTACTTGTAAAACAGGAAAGAAGGAATCTAAAATTTGTGGAGAAGACTGGTATTTCCATTAACTTGTCCTTGTAGCATATCAAAATACCTTCTTATTATGAGATAAAACCACAAGTTGTAAAGTCTTGCAAGAAGACTCTCCTAGGATAAAGATTGCTCTTTAATCAGAGTTAAGTCTGGAATGACAAACATTTGGTGAGGAGAACCCTCGGCTCCAGGGAGTCAGAGAGATTGACAGGAAAGATAAGCACTTAGAGGCTGGTGACAATCAAGTGTTGCTCCATTGATTCTAATTTCTAGCTCACGTGGTGGGATAAGATTGTCTTAATTGGCTATTGGTAGAAAAGCAAATAAAAATCAAAGACCAGGAACTGGTCCCAAGGTTCTATCTTTTGACCTCTTCATTCCTTTTGAGACTACTTTGACCTAGCCAGAGACCCAGCTGAGAGATTTCTTTATGTGCTTGATGTTTGAAAGAATTGCATACTTAAAGAGAAATTTTCCTTCATGTACATTTATGACTCTTTATACAAACGGAAACTCATTACTGACCATAGAATCAACACAAATTGTTTGCTTGCTAGAAAATGTGGTTTGCTAACGGACTGAGAAAATGACTTTGCTAACTACAGATGGCTGAAAGCAGTTTTTATTGTCTTGGGTGGTGTGACCTATAGTTAGGACTTCCCTAATTAGATGGTGAAGTGGAATCTGAGCAGAAAGGATTTAAATGAGTCATTGAAGAATTTTTAGGACAGAGTTACAAGTTAACTAAGGTCATAGCATGTGTAGTATAAATTTTTTGTTTATATGAAGTACCTAAAATTCTTATATTCAAAGATTTTCTATTAAAACTTAATAAAAATTAGCATCTTTGCAATCAGGAAAGCTGAATTTTAATATAATATATAAAGCCAAATATCACTGGTCAAGTCTTGTGTTTACCCCTAGAATATCATGTCGTGAGTCAGTGGTCCAGAATAACATGAAAATGTGGAAGTTTTTTCCTCTGCATGAAGAGAAATATATGTACCTATAAAAGAGATTTATTATGTTCATTTTCTTACAAATATAGAACATAATAGACAGTGTTACCAAGCATATGACTAAGACACTGCAGTTATTCTAGCTGCAGTTTCAAAAGTGCCAAGAGCATACCAAATAGCTAAGCAAATTGTATGAATATCTTCCACCTTAGATTCTATTTAAATATTTAATTAAAAATGTAATCTAAAAAGTAACTGTCAGGGTTTAGTTTGCTGCTTTCTAAAGTGAATATATGTCTTATAAAAATGGGATAGTCAAGAAAACATTGATGAACTAATAGGTCGGCAGGGAGAACCTTGAAATTTCTAAACTCATAAAGAAAAGGAAATCACAGTTCTTATAAGGCTATGATGACCTAACACACTGAGAAGTAGAGTCTTGAAACATGTTATTTCCCAATAAAGTAAATATAAGGAAATAATTAAGGGTAAAAGTTTTTAACCATTTTGCCTTTTCCAGCTTTCAATAATTTCATGGCTTTTTGTTTTGTTTTTAATACATTTCTGCAACACCAGTTTGTTCAGGGCTCATGGACTTCTGTGAGGAATCTCTCATTTTTTATATGAATCAGGAGAGTTTCCAGTGATCATTAATTTTCTGGCATATAAGGGGAAAATTTGTGTAAATTTTCAAAGTCATGTCTTCCATCAAACTTTATATTAATACCAAACAGAAAAACAACCAATTAAACAAGTATAAAAGAGTAGCAAATTGAGTGATTAATGTCGCTTTTGGTCTTTCCTGTATCAAGAAGATTCTCTGGTCTGGGCCTGTTCTGTAGTTGCAAGGGGAGTTCACAATTATTTTTGCACTGATTCTATAACCTCTTAGCTGCAAATTCCAGTGAACCTGTGCAATTTTGGTATTATATTTCTGACTCAACAGTGTATTCTTTCATGGAGTTAAAATAGTAATGACTCAGTAAGGAATATTTTTTGCTTCATGAGGATACTTCCAAAGGTTATTGGTTGCTGAGTTTTAGTATTGTTTTTTTTTCCCTTTCCAAGGAATAGCTTTATAAATAGACCCCAAAGTTCATAATAATTGTTGGGATCTGTTTATTAAATTCACATAAAGGACTAATTAATGTAGCATCAAAGGGAAATGTAATTATTTTTTTCCCACCCAATATTATTCTGAGCAGCTGATATAAGCCATGCAATGGAGAGAAAATGGCAAGCAAAATAGACCAAGAAAAGAAAATTCCCCAAGCCCCATACATACGAAATCAAAGTCACATGAAGTTAGAGATGCACCCTATCCAACCCTAATCACAGAGGGCCTGACCCAATCCTACTCTCCCACTCATGCTTATACGCTGGTTTAGGAACCTTTCTTCCTTGGCCTCAAGGTATCTTGAATTTCACGCACTGCGCTTATCAAATTGAACTCGAATTGTTGATATCTTCCACTCCAGACTGGACCTTTCTGGAAAGAATCATTTGTTATTTATCTCTGTGTCCCCACTACTTAGTGCAGCATCTCAAAAAGAGTAGAGGGTTCCATAGTTCTGTATGTATGTATATAGATGTATATATATAAATGTGTGTGTGTGTGTGTGTGTGTGTATAGTTCCATGTATATATATAGAAGACCCGAATAATATGGAACTATATATATACACACACACACACTCACATTTACTTATAGTATTATTCAGGTCTTCTATTTCCTTGTATATCTGCTCATGTGTTTAAACTATTATTGAATGTGGAGTATTAGAGTCTCTATTATTGTTGATTTCTCTATTTCTTTACTTTGTTCCTTATTTGCACATCCCTCTCACCTTCATGCCTAGATAATTCATTCTGGTAACAAGTAGTTCAAAATTCTTGTAGGTGGTCTTACTGTGATGGGCAGGGGTTAACTTTACTTATTTGGGTTCTTTTGTTACAGATCCTAAAAAGTTTTTGTTTGACATTCACCAATAAATTAATTTATTTACTCTCCATTTACTTTGTGGTTTTAAGCAAGGGATGCGTATTGAGGGTCATACAATAAGTGGGAGATAGCTTGAGCCATGTTCTCCACCTGAGATCAGTGGAGGTCCTGGTTTATGGGGTTGGTGACCAGGCAGGATAGCAGGGCATGCATTTTGTGCTGGGCTGTACGGGGATGTGCACACACAGGTTGCCAGGACTAGGTCACTCTTCTGTCCCCAGTGTGTGTGTGGCTGGCAGGTTTCAGCTGGCTCTAGAGCCATTGCCCAAAGACAGGAAGCTTCTGCAGGGTGGAGGGCCTGTTTCTCAGGGGTGATTGACTGAATTTCTACTAGCCTGAGGGTTCAATAACAGGAAGGTTGAGCAAGCCGGGGTCTTGAACCATTTTTAGTTTAATTTTTCTTTTCTATCCTCAAATCACCCACCTATGTACATGTTCTAATCCTGTGTAGGACAAGAGTTTAATGGATCTAGGCCTGTTGGGAAACAAGCACGCCATACTACATTCAAAACCCTTTCCCCTTCAGTTTTAGCAGCAAGGGAATTTAAAGATTGTTAGAAGTTCAAAGGGCTAAGCAGATTATTATAACCTTCTCATTCCTCTCCCATATTTTCATTCTGAACACTGAGAAAGCACTAATTTTTAAAAAGGCATAAGTATACAGCAATCAAGCTGTTCTGCATAATCAATATCTTGATGCTTTTTAGAAAAAGTTAATATAATCTTCAATTGAATTTACAATCCAATTTACTTTAACTGCTCACAGCAACTGTTCAATTACATGGCCTTTTAAAAACAACTAAAATTCTAATGCCTCTTCAAGACCAGTTGTTTCTACCAGGTAAAGCCCAGTCTAACATTCATTCTTTAACTTAGGGAGAATGTTTTTACACAATACCCATGAAATTTTCTCTTTGTGACTTCTAAAGAATATAAATTATATTGATGTAGTTCATTACTCACAACTACATTTTTAATGGACTATTAGTGATAACTAGTCTTTATATAAGCTAGACATTGTTTTGAAAGTCAAAACAACTAAAATCTACATTTTTATTGTAATTGTTATATAGGAAATGGAAAATTAAGCTGAAAATAAGACTACAAGTTAGGTGATATATAAAATATCAATGAAAAAAATAGACTCCATGCTTAATACAATGAGTGAAGTAGTATTGAAATGGTTTTCCTATTATTTACCTGTTTTAAAATAGGGTGATATTAGTGAGCTAGAATTTTCTTCTTGTAGGACATGTATTTTCATGTAACAAGAGCCTTAAAGGCCCTTATCATTGTACATTATGCACAAAAGCTAAAAATAAATTAGTGCAATCTCTAAACATTAAGGAAAAGAACATTAAGTTAAGCTAACAGGAACAATCTTCCAGAGAGTAAGCCTGAGGAGAAGGAAACTCACTTTAACCTAATTTTAAAGAACCATTCACTGCTCACCTCAAATCCAAACAGATTAAGAATTACATTCTTTTCATGACTCAGTATCAGAAATGGAGGCATAAAATTAATTTTAACTGTCATTGACTGGACCAGGACTAAGGCAGTATCTGAAGTGTGTTTTTGATAGTAATTCATTTTTTTTTCTCTATTAAATCCTTAGTATATATTTTCTTTTGGCAACCACTTCTTCACAAAGTTTGGTGTTCTTTATTTTGATTCCTTTAATGTTTCCTACTTTTAACTCTCTTACTACCTCATTAAAAGGCATTAGCAAACAGAAGCACATTTCTTAAAAAGTAAGAGAGTGAGAACTACATTCTTTGAGAATAAGGGTGATGATAGGTTTCTTGAAGAGAATAGAGCTTAAAAATGTCTTGAAAATAAACAAGAAATTTTCACATAAAAAGTAGTGAGTATATTCTAACTAGGATCTTCAAGGATGAACTAGAGTGAGAGTAAACAATGGAGGAGAAAGCCTACAAGTGGCCTACATTGTACCTTCAGACGTGATGGGACTTTAGAAATATTTAATCATTTCTTGGAATTTAATTTTGAATATTTGAGTAAAAAGTACTATGCTGAAGAGACTATTGTGTCTTCACCTGAGCATCCTATTATCTGGGTCTCTGCAAAGAGATATTGGATAAGTAATTAAATCTTTAAAATGTCTCATTTTCTCCATATATAAAATACTGCAGTAATAGTACCTGTATTATAAGGTCAATTTGAGGAATAAATGAGAGCATTTTTATATATTTAATTATATCATACCTGGTATATAGTGACTATAAGTATTTTATGATTATGGTTATAAAATTTCTCAGGAAAGAATATTTTATACAGGTCTGAGATAGAGCTAAATTTGATGAATAAGACATCGTAAGACAGTCATTTTGTGATACCTATTAAAGACTTCATAATTTATTGGACTTGAAAACAGAACTTACAAAGATTACAATTAATACATTTGTTCTCTGGATCTTAGTTTGCAAGGCTCAAGACATCTTTCATAAAATCTAATTATCTAACATTTAATTGTGCCTTAATCAATAACTTTATATGTAAAAAGTTTCAATATATTTTGGTTATATTAAAATCAAGTATCAACTTTACTATTAAGACTACTATGTATTATAAAATTTAAAAAGCTAAATATGATTTTTTCTTCATTTATTGTGTTACATATATATCAATATTAGAAAGGGAATTATGAAGTAAATATAATTATTTAAATATAATTATGTGGATATGCAAGTGGTAATCCATAAGAATAATGAAAATATAAAGAGGAGATTCTAGAAGCTAGAAAGATAGATCTAAAGTTGTATGTACACAAGGAAACCAAAATCAAAGCATTAAATAATTCTGATATTCATTCCTTTTAGAAAATATTTGTGACTTACAGTCATAAATAATGATATTATTGAAGGAGCACTTTACTGAAACCTTGTCTCACGTGCTTTTAGGTAAATTTTTGTCTCATCGAAGATGGATCTTTCAGTAGACAAATAGTTTAAAGGAAGAAATACAATATCCTAAGAAAACTGGATATTTGAAAATGGCTCTTTTACAAATAAATAACTTTTTCTATAATTATTCCATAATTTATTTAAGTACCAATAACTGGGAAACTATAAAAATATTGGGGACAACTAAAACATATTGAGAAACATAATCATTCCTCTTAAATATGGTATTGATTCATTTATTATTTATAGCTACAAAACTATTTATGTAATTGTGGTTAGAACACAAGATAAAATCTATCTTCTAACAGCTTTTAAGTGTTATTAATTGTGGACATCATGTATATAGCAGATTTCTAGAATTTATTCATATTGCATAAATTCCACTTTATATCCATTGAACTATAACTCCCTATTCCTTGCCTCTCACCCCTATCCATTTCTTGGCAATTATCATTCTACTCTTTATTGTACTGAGTTTAATATTCAACGAGTTTCATATTTAATATCATATAGTATTTAATATGTAAGCAGAATCTTGAAGTAATTTAAACTTCTGTGACTAGTTTTATTTCATCCATGTTGTCACATTTATGGATTTATTTTTTAAGGCTAAATAATATTACATTGTAATTATAAACTATATTTTCTTTGTTCATATGCTGATGGACATTTTGGTAGTTTTAATATATTAGTTATTGTGCATAATGCTGCAATTAATATGGGAGTATATATGTTTTGAGCTTATGATTATATATTTTTGGTATTTATCTAGAAGTGACATCACTGAATCATTTTTAATTTATTGAGGAAACACCATACTATTTTCCATAGCAGCTGCACTGCTTTCCATATCTGTCAACAGTGTAGTAGGGTGCTCAGTTCTACATTCTTGCTAACACTTAGCTCTTTTCTTTTAATAATACCTATCTTAACAAGTATGAGATGATTATCTCATTGTGGTTTTAATGTTATTTTCCTGATGACGAAGGCAGTTGAACATTCTTTCATATACCTGTTGGCCATTTATATATCTCTTTGGAGAAAGCTTCTATTCAAGTCTTTTCACCATCTTTTAATTGTTTTTTTTTTTTTAGACTATTGAGTTGTAAGTGCTCTTAATGCATTTTGGATATTAGTTACTTATCAGATACATAGTTTGTAGGTCTGAGTAGCAATATTTAAAAAAGAAAAAAACTCCCTTTGTTTCTATCATGCTCTGTGTGCCTTCTTTCTTTCTCACTCTTCTTCTCATTGTTTCTCTTCTCCCTCCTTTTCTAAAATTAATCTAAAGACATAATTAGATGTACTTTTGACTTCTGTGAGACTAAGAACTTTGTCTCTTCTTGGTCAGCTACTTTATGCTACTGAAACGTTTCACTGGTACCACCTTAAAACAATTAGAGATCTTGACATTAGGTCTTTTTCCTGAGCCAGAATTTAATTTAGAATGAGTCTTAATCAGCTCTAATTGTCCCAGGCATTTTTCTTTCTTACATATTTTTCTGATAGTAGATAAGAAACCATCTTATTTCAAACTTCACTAGTTTTAGAATGCCTGGGCTTATTATATTTTCTTTCAAGTTTATTTGCAAATGGGCTGATTTATTTCTGAGTTTATTTATTGTGGAAATAACCCATCTAGCTGGTAAACTTCTGTTTCAAACCTCTTTGCCCAAAGTCTAAAATTCATTAAATGTATTTTCTATCTTTCAAATCACCATAGGAAAGAGTCATACTGTACTGCATAACAATGGTTGCTTTTCTTCCCAAGGCTCTGAATGCAGCTTGCAGCTCAGCATGGGTTTTTCTGTTTGTTTTATAAGGCAAGAATTCTAGTTTTTGGTACCAATTCTATGGACTTTCATGCAGTGACAAACAACTCCAAGATCTCAATGGCTTCCAAGAACAAACATTTCTTTCTTTCTCTCTATATATGAGGACTGCAGTCAGCTCATCATATCTTCTCATTCAAGAAACCATGCTTAATCAACAACCACAATTTGGTTTATGTTATTACATGAAAGAGGGCAGAAATAACACATGTTTTTTTTGATATAGCTTTCATTGGGACTCTGCCCATTCATATCTTGTCCTTCTCGTCAGAGGGTAAAATTTTACATTAGTCTTACACTTTTATTTTACATACATCTTTTTTTTTTTTGGTAGAGGGCAGAAATTAAAGAGAATGAGCTGAATCATGAAGTTCTATTTAAAACTACTGAGAGATATAGCATATAATGATATATGTCATTGCTCACATGTCACTAGTCAAAGCAATTTATGTGACCAAGTCTGATTGTGGGTAGGGAGAGTATACACAAAATATACAGGGGATGGGAACTTGGGAATGTAAGTGCCATCTTACTCTATCATGTTAACCTCTCTGCATCTTGAGAAGTGATTTTATAGATTTCCAGATAGAAATCTGTAGAAAGATTAAGACATTGAGTGGAAAAGTGGGACAATCATATCTATAGATCCAGTTTGAAATTTTTAGATTGATAACTGTATGCTAAAGTCAAAGACCTGGGTGTGATTTCTTTTAAACTGCCTTTTAAAGCTTGAGAGTAGAAAAATGTCTTTATAAGCAATTTTGTTAACTTCCAGGGGCTTAGTAGATTATGGTTCATTTTATAGGAGAGAATGACTAGAGGATTTGATTGTCTATTTTTTTTTCTTTCTCAGGAGTTAATAGGTGTTTAAAATGAAGGGAGGGAAAGAGGGAGAGGAGGAGGGGGCAGGGGGAGGGGGAGGGAGAGGGAGACCAGAAAGGGGAGGAAGCAGGAAGGAATACAGAATAAAATATTAAAAAAATAACTCTACAGTATCTATGAAATGGACCCAAACAATTATTTCTGCTGTTTCAGTGACTATATATATGTAACTCAAAGCCTTTTTTCTTGATTCAATTCTCTGAGACTCATCAAACACATACAGAAAGAAGTCAGAATATGTTTGTACTTGTTTCCAAGAGACTGGACATTAGGGAAACTAAACCATCTCTTCAGCTCATTATTTCTTACAATTCCTAGTTCATACTGTTTCCATCTGATTAGAAAAATGACATTATCCCTGTTTGATTTTAGTGACTATTAATGCTTAATGCTTTGTATATAAGCATCATCTGTACTCTGAAATTAAATCAGGAAGACATATATAAAATGCATCCCTGTAATAAATATAATGATATTAAGGGACATTTCCCAGGAAAATGTGCTGCCTGCTTATTAATAAGATACTGATTGAGCAACTTTCTGATTATATCTCTTGAATTAGATAAACTGACATTTGTGTTAATTACTAAAATACTTTATATACTCTACACTATTATTCTTTATTCTTTCTACACTCTTATTGCCCTCTGTTTTAATAACAATTTTTGGAGTGAATGCTTGCTCTAGTTAAAAAAAACACAAAGCTTCAGAAACAAATGGCATATCTTTCAGGAACTGGTAGGGGGATCACCAATTCCTTTTCTAGCTGTTGTGCCTTCTATTTTATTCTTGAATTAGGGTAATGATTTTTATCTGCTGTTTCTTTTTTTTTTTTTAAAGATTTTTTATTTTATTTATACACACAAGCTGGGGTACAGGCCAGAAACATGGGGCGGCGAGAAGGTTCACCAGAGACAGAGTGGGGAGCAGAACAGGCAGATCAGAAGTACACTGCTGAGGGGAGCAGCGGGTGAGGCAGGAGAGGTCTGCCGCACCATGTGGGATTCTCCCTGGCCGGCATCGAACTCGCGTCGCTGCTGCCGACAGCTCCACAGCGCAGTGCTTAACCGCTGCGCCTCCGGGGAGGCCCTATCTGCTGTTTCTTATGAGAGTTATAGACTAAAATCCTTTTATTTTTTTAAAGGTTTATTTATTTATGCATACAAGAACTGGGGTGTAGGCCAGAGGTGTGGGGTGTTGAGAGAATTCATCAGAGACAGAGACAGGAGCAGAACAGGCAGATCGACTGAAGTACACTGTTGGGGGGCGCGGCAGGAGAGGCAGAAGAGGTCTGCTGTGCCATGTAAGAAGCTCCCTGGTGGGGGGAATCGAACTCATGGTGCAGTGGCTACAGATAGATTCATAGGCTGAGACTTAACCCATTGTGCCACCAGGAATGCCTGATTTATAATTATTTTACTATTTTAATGTCATATATGAACTAAGTCTCAACATAGAGTAGAAATAATATTTGCCAAAGACATTTCCAGTGTGTGTGTGATTTATTGTTGAAGGTATTTATGTTTGTGGCGGTAATTAAAGAAATGTCAAACTATGATTCAAATTTCATTTCACAGTCAGTATAGATGAAAATTTATTAATGAAGGTCAAAAAAATTAAAACCAAATGCAGACATGAGTTTCAAACTCAAATTAGGTCACAGAAAATATAATTATTCCTTAATGAGCCAAATTCTGTCAAACCATGGTTGCTCCCTAGTAGAAAATAAGAGACTTATTAACCAACTGCAGTAATTCTCTCAGGTTCAGATAGGGCTTATTTTAGAACTCATGACTTGGGTTTTAATTCAGAAAACAACAACATTAAGAATCTGGGACACCTGTTATTCAATGTGAGAATGCCCTTTTCAGTTTCACTTATAATGCCAGTGGGAACTCTAAATGTAATTTTATCTCCATGACTGACCAACTCCATAATTTATGTGGAACCAAGCTGGAGTTCTATATTTAACTTGCTCTGACTTTATAGGAAAATGCTTTGAAAACACTGTCTTCAGAATGTCACACTAATAGTCTTTTGACATCATATGCACAACTTATAATTATCCCAAGCTTATTGTATTGCCACATATATAATGTTGCACAATTCATGTGGAGAAGGGGAAACGTTTAGTGTTATTTGGACCTCTGTAAAAGGACTGCTTTAACCCTGTATTGCTTCAGATAACTGAAAAACAAAAGCCCAGTCGGAATCTTCAGGTAGGGTAGAAAGAGAAGACCTATGCAAAAAACGGGCTGTAAAGCTTTAACATAGTGAGACTGATCTAGTTAGGACAATGCATTCAGTTCCTTAAAGTGAATCTCTTTTGTCAGAGATGAGACAAACCCAAGCTAGTAAATTGGGTCTAATTTAGGACCCAATTCTGTTGATTAACTTAAAAGTCTTTGACTACTAATATAATTCTGAAAAAATAGTTCTTATTTATTAAGTGCCTTCTCTCAGTTCTTATACCCACCTTATGGGATGTTTGAAGTAAGGGAGGGTCACAGATGTGAGGTGTTCACTGTCTCACAAGTGGTAAGTGAATGAGTGATGATTCAAATCCAAGTTAATGTGGCTGAGAATCAGCCTTTTCCCTTGTGATTATGCTTCATCATCTCTTTGTCTTTGAATTACTAAAAACCAGAGTCATGATTTCTTTTTTTTTTTTATTCAAGCTGGGGTACAGGCCAGAGGCGGGGGGCGGCGAGAGGGTTCACCAGAGACAGAGCAGGGAGCAGAACAGGCAGATCAGAAATACACTGCTGAGGGGAGCAGCGGGCGAGGCAGGAGAGGTCTGCCGCACCATGTGGGACTCTCCCTGGCTGGGCGTCCAACCCGCATCACGTGCCGCCAACAGCTCCACAGCGCAGCGCTCAACCGTTGTGCCACCAGGGAGGCCCATGAGAGTCATGATTTCTTACTCATAATCACTACATAGTTGCAAGTGCCCTGAGTCTGCCCAGGCTGTTTTGCTCCTTTTCAGCTGCAGCCATTTCAATCTATCCATTGTCCTCCTTCCCACCCACACCCAGTCCAAGAAGGAAATCCCAGCTTTTCACCAGGAAAACATCATTATTTTTAGTGAACACTGGAGGCCGATTCGTCACATTGAATCACCTCCCACTTACTGGCCATGGGGCCTTGTGCACATTAATAAACTGTTCCATGACTCAGTTTTTTCATCTGCAAATTGTCAATAATAATTATCCTCTGGTAACGTTGTGATAATTAAGTGAATTAATATATGTCAAATGCTTATAATTTATGCACTTAGTGCATACTAAGTGTTCATAGTAATGTGAACTTGTGTTGTTATTATTACCACCATTTGCTGAATCTTGGCTTCTGTGTTACTATACTGGAAATGTACACTAATGTGATAAACAGTAGCTATTCCTTTTGTTACATTGTTTACACAGAAATTAATGATTTCTTCTGAATGCCAACAGTTTATTTTCCTTGTAATTTATCATGTATTCGGTACTGTCTGTTTTTTTTTTATCATCCTATACTGTTAGATAACATTTGATGCTATCTAAATTTCAACGTATTTTTTCTTGTAATTAAACATATAACTTTTACTTAAAATGTAAGCTTCTTGGTATGTCTTAATGTTCTTAAAAGAATTATGTGTCATCACAGTCTCTAAAACTAAGCAGAATGCATGGCTCATTCCAAGTGTTCAGCATCCATTTGGCTAACCCTGAGCAATAGTTACAATTTAAATAAGAATTAATATCTTTTTAGAATGTTGAAGTAAAAGTAGGAAAAAAATGCACCAATAAGTGTATTCATTTATTCTTCTAACAAACGAGTTCCTTCTAGATGCTAGAATCTAGGCTAACAACAATGAATAGATGAGAAAAATTTTCTCATTAAATTTAAAATAAGACTTCTTTATGTGCTTATGAATCACTTGTGAATCTTGTTAAGATACAGATTTTGATTCAGTAGTCTGGGGAGGAGTCTGACTGTCGCATTTTAGTAACCTCCTGGGTAGTGCTGATGCCACTGGTTCCAGAAACGTATCAACTCCCAGATAAATATCCCCTTCACTATCTTATATTGAACCATATTTTTCAGTCTTCCCTAAGAACAGGGGATCTTTTACTTGAACATCCTTATAGATTCCTCTTAGCCCAGAATGAGAGATGATGTCGAAGTGAAAAGCTGGAAAGTGGCCAAGTGAGGTGTTTATGAGAAAGGCTTGCATGTAAGGTTGACTCCAGTTACTCCAGAGACAAGTGGTTCTCGTAGGACAGTTTTCTCTGTTGTAAACTAGGGGTTAACAGTAATTTTCATCCAAAGCATTTCAATGAGGAGATGATCAGAGAATACCACAATGTTGCCTCTCTACCAGAAAAGTTTATTCCATTGGTGACTTTTAACTTCAATTCCAGAATTTATTGCATTTTGGTCGCATGGTGAAAAAACCTGTTCCACAGTCACACCAACCTCTGATATTCTAGTTCCTGAGAGCTAGTAGAATGCATGAAATGGTGCTTTCCTGTTCTAGCTGAATTTTCATTTCTTTCACCCATCAAAAAGTGCAAAAATGTGAGTCATCAACAGAAATATAACAGGATTTTTCAATTAGGTTGAACATTTTGCAAATCTGATCTCTAAATTAGATGAGTAACAGCAACCCAGTAATTTTATTAGATAATTTACACTCAAGCATAGATTCATATTTAACGTATACTTTATTTAAAACCCACTTCATATTTTACATGCTCTGAAATTCATGTAAAGTCACTGTCCCACATAGTCCTCTTAGGTCTTTACCAATTTCCCATTCTCCATCTATGTTATTAGCTTTGGAATTTTCCATACATTCTAGTTCTTCTCCCACTTCTCAAATGGGAGTTTCTCATTAAGATTTTTGAAATATTGGTTGATTTTTTTAGGGCCCTAACTTGCCCTTGAGAAGTGACAGTTCTAGAGCAGATTCCATCTTTTTATTAGTCTTCGGGTATTCTTCATTTCAAGATTAAATGGCAAATAATATTGTTGTCTTGGTGTTGAGCTACTGAGGAAGCCAGCTCCTGATGACTCATGCTCAGTAAGTAGCATCATGACCAAGATATATGTGCAGTTTTGGGACTAAAATGCAGACTAAGATCTCACAGTGCCATATGAGGACAGGAAACACATGAGAGCATTGATGCTCTGAGTGGAATTCCAGACTGTGATGGTGGATCTCCTCGTGGGGACTTGTGCTTTACTATTCAACAGATATGTTACAGAAAGTTTCTCTTGCATTATACATCTGTGAATAATTTAAACTAGAAAACTCATAGGTTACCTGTTTATCCTTTCTTTTCAGAGTTTCCTATGAAGTTCATTTGATATTTCTTTATTTTCCATTTGTTAATTTTTCACTGGCATTTTAGAAATAATCTTTTAAAATTATTTTTAGGCTTGAGTATATTGTTCTTTTATTCTTCCTCTGTTTCTTTATAGTTTTCTTAGAAAAGTTGTTACAGTAGTCTTGGATTTAGTCTTAGAAAAGCACCACAGCATGATTTACCATTGATTTTAAAAAATCTGTTGAGAATGCAAGTGAACTTAAGCAAGAGTGCTCTTTCCTGACTAGGCACTTTATTAAGCTTTGTAATGTTCCTGGCATGAGAGTGCTTGTAAAAGGAAGTTAAAGAAGATTCCTGGAGCCAGAACCTACTTGCTATATTATTTTTAGAAGAAAGTTAATCCTCTACCATTCTGTTTTATGGCAGAAAACATTTTACCCAAATGCCCCTCTATATTACTACTTCCACAGAAGTTAAAAAAAAAAATCCTTGGAGGATGGTTAACTGCCATTGATCTAAATTTTTCTATCAACAGAAGTAATCTATTCAAACTTGCAAATATGGAATTCAAATATTTCTGCTCTACAGAGACAAAATTTTCTTGGGTTTGGCCATGCCAAAGTCTAGACTGAGGAAGGGAGAGCGTGGACCTAGACTAGCAGACCTCTAATAAGAAGGTGATATTTTAACTGCATTTTCTCTCTCTACATGTATATAGTGTTCATATATATGATATATATGTGTTTATATATTTGATTTTTATATATATGTGTATAAGTTATTTATATATATGATGCCCCTCAGACTTCAGCATCTGTCATGAGTCATTTACTAGTACCCCTCAAAAACCTATCCTGTTGATTTCTTAATACCTTTAAACTAAAGGCTAGATCTCTCCAGTATGTTCAGGATAGACCTCCCTAAGCGGTCCAGGGCAGGCCTTCCCAAAACACGTTACTTTGGCATGAGGACTATTTCAGGCACAAGTCAATTAAGTCCTTGTAAGCTCACAGGTAAAATTTTACCAATCCCTTAACTACCTGGAAGAATGAAATTTTAGGGTACTACCCAGAATTAGGATTTTTACCACAAATAACCTTTTTATCAGAGAAATTTATCTGTACAGTTCAGCAAACATTTAATTATAGAGCATCTGGTCTTCAGCATATCAGTTACCTTCCCCTTGGCATGTGAGTCACTCTCCTCTCTTTTTTGAAGCCCCAGTTCTTAGCTCAGGATATATGCCCTCATTTTGCTCCATTGGTTTTGGATTACAAATCTATGTAGAGTCCCCATAAGTAGGTGATTATTTATTTATTTATTTTTGTTCTGCTAATCTGGCTGAAGTTAATTTGATTATCTAGCCAGAGAAGAATCTAGAGGGGTTGGAGAAATTTCCTCTCTTCCTCAATAGTACTATATTCATGAGGCTTTATTATATGTTAATCTCAGGTAGCATAGATTTCTTTACCCTAGGTATCTAGGAATTTACTCAATAAGAAGTTTTTAATCCCCATTTTTGTATACTTTTCATGGAGTTTGACTGTCTCAAGTTCCAACTAAAGAGACTTTTCCACTAGTTATTCCATATATCTTTCTCTATCCCTGTGTATTCATTATTTATATATAAACATATGTACATATATGTACACATTTTTAAAGAAGAATTTTTGATTCATAAATATATAGAATTTTTTAAAGAGAAAATGTCATAGAGAAGCTTAATAATAACATGTCTACCACCTGTATACATGGGAGAAAGCCAGCATGACTGAGTAACCTGCCCATGTGACTTTAGAAGTCATCTTAAATAGTTTAACTAGGACAAGGGTGGTTGGGGGAAGGAAGGGGAAGTCAATTTGGACATCTACCAGAGAAACCAAAGGTACTTTTGCCCTCTGCATTGAGAAAAACTAAGGGGATTAGGTCTTCCTGGAACAGACTCTTACAGAGAGAAATTTAGATATAAACATCAAAAGTAATTTCCACCCCATCTTCAGAACCCCTCCCATGAAACAAACTTCTTGCGAAAGACATGTTTGGGGTGGCATATTTTTGCTTTCCCAAGGTCCCCCTTTTAAAGCTTCTCAAGAAGTCCTGCAGTTTAGAAGTTAGAATTCACTTATTTCATAGAACCAGTCTCTCATTCCTGAGAATAGGTCAGTCCAATTAAATAGTTGTGACCAGTTTCTGGAGGCCTTCTTGTAGGTGGATCCAAAGTTAAACTTTGGCCTATATTGTATGAGCAGTTGCTTTTGGCCAGATCTTGACAGACATCCAGGATCTCTTTCCAAGGCAACTTTTAGAAGGAGTGTCCAGCTTATAAAGTTTATCATGTCTGGCTTAACAGATTGTCAGGGTGCAAAGGAAATCATTTGATACCCCTGTGGGTTCTCTAAGCTGGTAAATTATCAAACTTAAGTTTAACTTAAATAATCAAATTTAAATAATAACTTAAAAATCAAATTTAAGTTCCTTGGGAAAAAAACTAGATATTCTGAAGAGTCTTTTGCATAGTTTTGTGTACTTTTTCTGTTGTTCTGCAAAGGGCTACCTGTTGATATATTTTATTAAGTTTAGTTTTCCAGCTTTTATATATATATATATATATATATATATATATATATATATATGTATATATATATATAAAAGATTTTTAAAATTTATTTATGCATACAAGCTGGGGTACAGACCAGAGGTGTGGGGTGGCGACAGGGTTCACCAGAGACAGAGTGGGAAACAGAACAGGCAGACTGACTGAAATGTGCTGATGAGGGGAGCAGCGGGCGAGGCAGGAGAGGTCTGCCGCACCATTTGGGAATCTCCCCTGACGGGTGGAACTCACATTGCCGCTGCTGACAAGCTCCACAGCTCAGGGCCTAACCGCTGCACCACAGGGAGGCCTCCAGCTTTTATATTGATCTCTGCTACCAGTTCTCTCTCTCTATTTTTTCATGACTCAGTCATAATGCCAAGTATATAAACAGATAGCTGTGTTTTGCATTTTGAGTCCTGGTACTGTTACAGGGCAACCCCGATATACAATGGGGTGCCTGACTGTGGGTTCTCACCCATGCGCTTAAAAAGGACTTATAATAAGAACAATTGCAGGCACTCACAAAAAGGTTAATAAAAGGGTTTATTTACAAAAAGGAAGGGAAATAAAAAATGAATAACTCGGGGACAAAAGAGAAAGTGAGGGAGAGAGATAAATCTCCAAATACGTCCTACCAGATCCGAAGAGCTGGAAACCCCAATGGCACGCTATAGCCGGCGAGAAGCAAGAGAAGCCCCAAGGTCAAAAACCCTCGTTATATAGCCAACATGTCTGCTTAACTCCACCCCTCAGTTCCCGGTAATCCTCTCTTCTGGATGATGATGGAATTAAGGGATTAGTGGCCCCTAGTGTCTTGGATCTCTTTGGTCTGAGGTGGGGGTCCATAAACCTTCCTGTGGAGTTTGTTGCAGATGTCCTTTTTCCCCCCAACAGTACTTTTGATTCTGGTTTGACAATGGAATCTCATCTGTCTTTATATTTTAATGCTATTTTTCTCAGTGATTAAAAGGTTATATTTTAGGTGAGCAGGTCATTGATAAATGATTTATACAGTAGACCAAGATAACACCCATTTTAGGATTTAAACCACTAACACAGCTTTGGTTTTGTCATAACTTTTATGAGAAAGACAGTGAGGGTACAACAAGTACAAGACCAAGACAACATGTGATAAACTTAAAGAGAACAAGAGACTCCTTTCCTTGATGTGTACTTTCTTGAAAAAAAAAAAAAAAGAATTACTTACAGAAATGACATGAAGACATTTGGAATGCTGACCTTTTGTTTAGAAAAGTGTTCCATCTGAGCTTCTCCCTCTATATTGTCTAGAATAGCAATTGGAGTCATCAAGTCTAAGTGCTGCTATTATACAACATTATCTGTAGTGGTGTCAGTCCCTGAGATACAGTCTAGGCTTCAGTTTCTGCAGTTTTCAACAGCTAGTGATGGAAGACCAAACTAGTGGATGCACTTTTGCTGTGAATAAGAAATGTTGGAGACTAAAAGATTGAATGTGATTTCTGGTTGAGTTGGTTATAGTTTTGTATTGAAAATCAACTACATTAAATAGAATAAATGAGAAATCATGAGGAATTATTGAAATAGAACGCCTCATGTATATGGCTAAGAATCTGCTTGCCTGAAATATTAAACACTGACGTCATGCAGTCTACTTATTACAAACTTGGATATTACCCACAACTAGATGTTTGATCTTACCTTGCTAAATCTTGTTAGAAATTTTAAGCTGATTTAAGAGATTGAGGTGAAAAAGAATATAGTTTATATAATGAGATAGTTGAATCTCAGATTTTATCGACAAGAGATACAGTTGAATCTCTGTACTTTCTTGTTCTGTGACTTTGGGCAAATCATCCAATCTTCGTAAACCTCAATTTTTTCATCTTTAAAATGTGAATGATATTTGTATTTGCCTCAGGATATTTGTTAAATTTAAATGAGATAATGTAGTAAATTATCTAGCCCAGTGCTGACATCTATCAAGCATTCAATTAATCAACTTATTGCTAATATTAAACTGGACAGCAGTTATTCTAAAGATACAGAAGTCCCCTATGAATGAGTCCATTAATACTTGTTGTGGCCTAGGCACTGTTATAGGTGCTTGGGAGAAAGTGGTAAACAAGACAAATAGAACATATTAGCATATGTGAGGAAGCAGATAAACATGTAAATTAGAACAAAACAATTTATATTGTGAAAATAAGCAGTTGGGTAAAGAAGTAGAGAACTAAGTTAAGGAGGGAAAAGTCAAAATTTCAGTTGAGGATGGCAACACAGTAAGTGCAAAGTAAAATGCTAGTGAGCCTGTCATTTCCAAGTGCCAGAAAGAAACCAGTTACCTAGATGAGTGTTACATGGAACATGAGGGAATCAAGAAAGTGCAGTTGGGCCAGGTAGGCAGGAATGTATCATAGAAAATTTTGGAGATGATAGTAAAGGAATAGTTAATTTTGTAATAAGAAGTCAGTGCAGTTTTTAAGCAAAGAAGTGATATGCCTTGATTTATATTTTAGAAAGATCTACTCTGTGGAATATAGATTTAGGAGAGCAAGTATTAATGCCAGCAGAGCAATCAGGACACTATTGAAATAGTTGCCACGGGGTATATAAAACTGGAACATAGAGAATATTGAAAACTGTTAGATTTGGAATATATATTTCAATTAGAGGCAACAGGATGAATTGGATAGCAGGTGTGAGCAAAAGAGAAATGATAAACTTAGAGGTTTCTCTAAGCAAATAAGAGGTGAATTCATGTTTTCTTTCTGACTAAATAAAATAGACTGAAGATATTAAATTAAGGGTAAAGTAATGTACAGAAAGAAACAAACAGCAAATCAATAAGCAAAACAATAAGGAATCATTTAGATTATTATGAAGTTAACATTTTGATGCAGAAGCAGTATTCTAAGAAACTGTTCAAAGGTTTGATGCTTTCTCTCTTACTATTTTGAATGGCTTTTTCAAGCAAATGTACCTCCATTTATTGTCATTCTAGACGGCATTCCTGTCTCCTCTTGAAAAATGAAGAGGATGAAAGATATTTTTGGCTTATCTACCCTGCTGAGGAAATGTTTGCCTTGGTTATTTGTATAAGATACATGAAAAATTGCTTAAAGAATACTGAAAAATGAGAAATGTGAGGTAGCCATGTAACTTTATAGTGTTCAATTTCAGAAGATTATAGAATTTGTCAACCTACTATTTGGTAATGTTTTATCACCTCTTTTATGAGCTTTCTCATAATTAAAAATAAGAAGTAGCCTTCCTTCCACCTCAAACACCCCCCACAAAAACAAAAAGAAAAAAATAATAAGATAGCTCTCCTAAATTTAAACAGGAAACCAGAGAACAAAAAGGCACAAACTAAAAAGCGCCATATATGCTTTGACTAGAGTCAGAGAAATTTAAAGCGAGAAAAAGACTCAACAAACCATTGTTGGAAGGGTGACTCCTTGGGAGAGAAAGCTAGGGAAAGTGGGTAGACTCTAGGAGCAAAGACCGTCTGGCCTCCCTCTCTCCTGACAGCAAGGAAAGAGTGCCCGGTGATAAAACATAAAGACGATCCAGAGAACAACCAGACTGGCGATATTCCCAGAATGTCTAGCAAGGAATGCAGCCTGCTCATTCCTTAATTTTGACCTTGTGAAACTCTAAGTAGGGAACACAGTTAAATCACATTGTACTTGGATTTTAGATGTATAGAATTATGAAATAATAAATCTCACAACTGATTGAAGCTGCTAAATTCAGGGAAATTTGTTACAGTGGCAATAGAAAATTAGCATGGCTGATGAACAGAGAAGGTAAAAAATAAATCCTCAAAGAGAAAAGATAATCCTTTTAAAAATGTTTATAGGGCTTCCCTAGTGGGCTCAGGGATTAAGTCTCAGCACTATCAAGCTATGGCAGCCACTGCAGCATGAGTTCTACCCCGGTAAGGGAGCTAGTTCACATGGCACCACAGGCCTCTCCTGTCTCATCTGCTGCTCCCCTTAGCAGTGTGTTTCTGTCGATCTGCCTGTTCTGCTCCCCACTCTGTCTCCTGTCTCTGGTGAATCCTCTCACCCCCTGCACCACTGGCCTACACTCCAGTTCTTGTATGCATAAAAAGATAAAAATAAATCTTTAAAAAATATTTGTTTATATAAAATTACTATCTAATGGACACTTTTGATTATGTGAAATTATTCACTTTGATTTTAAGAGAGATGTTTGAAGTGAAAAAAAAAGAATATTTTCAGGAAAGAATTGTGTTTGGTTTCAAGATAGATTTCGATTTATTTCCTCAGTAATTTTCACTTGGCAAGTTTATTAATCTAGCTATTCCATTTCATTAAATAAAGCTAAAAGGATGCAAAAGCGCTAATCCAAAAGTGGTGGGGCCATTTCTAGTTCTTGTCTGAAGATATTGGGGGTGTGTTCTACTTCTTCACACTTCAGTAAGATCAGACTCTGCATGTAGAGTAATAAGTGGAAAGAACCTCAGTTTTTGAGTGACCGACTATATGCAGAGTCTCCTCAAGAGCATGGATTCTTAACCTAGGATTATTTGTGAGAAATAAGTAAATTTCTATCTTAATTAGGTCATTGTAATTATTTGAATATCTTTATAATAGCTATTTAAAGTTTACCGTTACAAATACAGGCTTGCTCTGTTTCCATCTTGAATAACTTTAGTTTTATTTTGTAAAAACTGTGCTTGATTTGGAGATAGAGTGCCATTGTTAATCACAGTGGACTAAAACACAGGAGATAATGAGTTAAATTCAACCAGTGAACTTGAACAAACTATTGAACTTATTTATTAATGACAGTTATCACTCTCAAACGATATTCTACGAATTTCTTGTTTGTTGGTGTATTGTCTGTGTCCCTACTCGAATTAAGTTTCACAAAAACAATTTAACCGTACCGCTTTTCTCTGGAACATCGAACAGGCTTTGAAATATAATATCATGCAATGAATATTTGTTGAATTGATCAGTTGATCTTTTTTAGTCCTCAATTTATGTAAAATCTAAAAATTGGATAAGATAATTTATAAGGGCCTTTCCAGTTTTAATATTTCATGACAAGTAGTTTTAATAAAATTTAGTTTTAGGGCCTCCCTGGTGGCGCAGCGGTTAAGCGCTGTGCTGTGGAGCTGTTGGCAGCGGCGACGCGAGTTCGACGCCCGGCCCGGGAGAATCCCACATGGCACGGCAGACCTCTCCTGCCTCGCCCGCTGCTCCCCTCAGCAGTGTATTTCTGATCTGCCTGTTCTGCTCCCCACTCTGTCTCTGGTGAACCCTCTCGCCACCCCACACCTCTGGCCTGTACCCCAGCTTGTATGTATAAATAAATAAATCTTTAAACAAACAAACAAAAAATTTAGTTTTAATAAAAATAAAAGCTCATTATGGTCTAATTAGTATCAAAATGAATTATGACTTTACATTACCTTTTATCGATAATTAATTTATGTAGCAGGCACTCAACTACATCATGGAGCTGAAAAGGCCTTGGGGAATAATACTCTTGGGGATAAAGGACAGATAGAGTTAGAGAAGGATAGTGACCAATTATAAAATAATACCACATCACTTAGAATTAAGACAGTGTACAATGTGATCGGTTATTAGAAACATGTAAAAAATGCTGTGAGAACACAAAGTAGGAATAAATCTTCTACATTTGGGGAATGGAATGGGGAAGATTAGAAATATTTAAACTATCCTGTGCCTTGAAAAAAGAATTACCTAGACAAAGACATTAAGGAAAGCATCTGGGGCAGAAATACAGATGTGAATGAAGTATATTCTATGAATAAGAAGTAACTTGTTTGGGTGGGGTGTAAGTTGAAAAGAGTAGAAATAAATGGATAAAGATGAAGACCAGATAATAGTGCTTAAAATAATCTAACTTCTTTTAGTAATAGCCTGTTTTCTGCCTGCCTCCAGTATAATGGCATGATAAATATTTGAGAAAAATTCTTTTGGCTCCAGTCGTTCTATAAGTGAGAAAGGGAATGCAAAAGAAGTAACACACAGACTTGAAGTGTAAAAAGGAAGTCTCAGAAAATTAGTTAGGTAGTGTTAATCAACAGGCCATTGAAAAACAAATTATCACATAAATAAAAATAGTCACAAATTGATCATGTTTTTTAAAACAGTCTACAAAACTGTTACATTCTAAATGATTAAATGGTGGAGTGCCTAACCTAGGAATATTGCTGTTCAGATGAGTTTATGTCAGTGTTGCTGATTATCTTTAGCAAGCAACCTTGTTATTATCAGTTATACACGTAAAGGGGTTTATACTTGGAAAGTCACTTATTTCTTTGGTATATATACTTAAAATGAATTTATATATTCCTAAAATATATATGTATAATATTAGATTGGTTCTCTTCCACTTTGAGATTCTATAAAATTATGTCATGCCCCATATTTAATAAAAATTTTCCCCAAGCAATTCTATTGAAAAACATACATGAAACTTGATATATGGGATTGGAAAATGTGCTCCATTTAGTAAGACATTAATGCACATATAAAGTATTTTCAATTAAAATCTTCAAAAAGTCATTTAAGTATGTTAAATACTGGAATAAGTGGAAATGAGAATAGGCATATTATTTTTTTAAAGCTACTTTTCTGTTGTATTTCTTCATGTTTCCCCTAAACTACTTAGGCTTTATTCATGGAGGAAAGTTTGTCCTAATGAAATTTTTCTTCATTCATTGTTTCTAAACATTTTAAGGAACAGTAGAGAAAAGTTGATCATTTGAGGGAAGAACAAACTTTTTTAATTTCTTTCAATCTTTTCCTCCAGAGACCTTGGTTGGCACAAGAAGATTGCAGAATTCTTTCCAAGAGATGAAGTCAGTGAAGTACCTTCCCACTGATGAAAGAATAATAATAGAAGGTAATTTCTATTGGTTGATGAAAACTAGAAACCACAAAGCATGATTTTTCCAAAGAAATAGAAAAATGGTGCCTAGGACTAGTTTTTTCTTATTGAATCTCTATGGTTTTGATTTTTTTCTTTCTAGCATTGGAGTTTTGGGAAAAAAAGGAAGGGAATCCAGCCTTCTGCTTACTTAAAGGTATTGAAATCTATTTAATGGATTAATACAAGAAAAATTTCCCCATTGTCTTATAAAATGTGTTATAGTAAATTGAACATTATTTTCATCTTTAAGGTGAAAATATCAGTTCTCAAGTTTAGAAGAGAAATTCATTGCTTTCAAAATGAGGTGATTTCTTCAATTGTGCTTAACTTAACATTTGTTTATAATACTATATAAATTTCAGAATTACAATTTATGCCTAGGAAAATGTAGGTACTGCACCACTCCCACTACCAAAAGTCATGTTTTTATGTACCTTCTTAACTCCCCCTACCAGATCCTCCGTCTCACAACCCCTTTCCCCTCTTATAACCACCATTCTGCTGTCAGAGTCTAAGGGTTTTTGTTTGTTTGCTTTCTTTCTTTATATTCTACATATGAAACAAATATGGTATTTGTCTTTTTCTTTTTGACTTACGGAATGAGCTGATTTTTTTGAAAGCTAAGCATTAATGATCTTAGCAACAGTCTTTGCTGTTAATGGGAGGGCTTGTTTTAAAATGATGTCTTTCTCAAAAAAAAAAAAATCACTTGATCATCAACAATTTTCAAAGTTCTTTAAGATAAAAGTTGAGAGTAGCTATTCTAATGTTAAAAAGATAAGTTTTATATTTTGAGCATTTGGTGGTTTGACACTCAAGACAGAATGCTAGGGTTATTAGTGATTTTGCTACCTCCAAACACAATTGCTTCTTCATTAAATTGTAGAAGTGCAGAAGGTGATAATGTTTGTGTACCTTGTCATAAGCCTAACCTCTCTCTATGTAAGTTCCTTCCATAGTTTCCCTATCAATTGTTTTGTAGCCTAAGCATTAGTAACTGTTATGATCAGTGATCAGGGACTCACTGTATTCTCATATGCAGACTCTTAGATTTCCTTTGTTTCAGTTCACAGTATGCCTTCTGCTAATTCCGTGTAAGTCTTTTATGACATTTTGATGACACGGTGTAATTCTATTTCCACTTTTCTTTCAATTTTTCCACATGTGATATAATTGGTTACTCTCTGCTGGATGTGTTTTGTTTGGCTACTAATATCAAACACAATGAAATGTGTTTGCTAACATTGCAATATATTTTTCAGAAATTAATACTAAAAATTTGATTTGATAAGTAATATGAAAAATGATTATCTCCTCAATTACAAACACTTCTATTAATTTAGACTAAAAGTGAGTTCACTTTTGTAGAAGTCATATATAGAATTTTACATAGCTTTCATTCAATCAAAATCTAATAAATTTATCTTAGATAATTAATGATTATAAGCCAGTTTCATCCTCTTCCTTAACCTGATTCCTTTCTGATACTTATGTAGTTGTTTGTGGGGCCATATTCCACCATTATATTTCCCCCTTATTATAGTATGTCTTCTAATCTTTCTAGATTTATATAAGCTGAAATGAAACATGTCAAAGTTTGAGATAAATTTATATCATGTCACTAGTTGTAGTCATCCTTAAACTTAAGGTAGAAGACACTGAAAGGTCATCTGAAAATAATTCTGCCTTGGATATAAATCAAAAGAAATAGCAAATAATTTAGAGTCACTTTTAAAGAAAATCAGTAATAATGCTTCTTGGAGCTTCACTCAGTTGTAAAGATCATCCACTGTGCTAATAATAGTGGTAAATACAGTGTGTGGGTGGTTAATGTTAGATCACTCAAATACCCCTTAGAAAGCTTCAAATACAAGAAAAGCCTGAAAGAAATGGATGAAAGGGAAAACTGTGTAATTGTTGTTAGACTAATGGGAGATGCTGGTTTGAATCTTTACCCTAGAAAACTAAATTACTATCATAGAAGCAATTACGTTTTGTGCCTTCATCTTTGATTCACGTGTTCCTTTCTGAAATAATTGCATCCATCATACAGCTGGCATTGGGATAGGAACCCATTTTCATAGAGTGCCTCCCTCCTGCCTTAGGCACACGGCAAACTCTCAAAAAGGTGTTTGACTCAACAGAACTAAAAATTCATGCTCACTAATTAGACAGTTAAAACTATGAGTAAGTAAACTTGTTTAGATATATAAAAAGTTTGCTTTGAAATGTACCACATTTCATGAAATGACAAAGTAAATTGTTAGAACAGAAGGAACATTATTTTACTTTTCCATACTATGATTGCACATGGGTGTCAACTGGGAAATTATTTTTCACTGGAATCATCTGAAGAATTGAAATATACTAATGCCCATATTATTCCCCAGTCCAATTAAATTATGTTGTGTATGCAGAAGATGTCATCCTTCAATGGGGGAGCTTTAAATATCTCAATGCCAGGTCCACATTACAAACCAATTATACCAGTGAAAGCAGAATGTCCAGAGGATGGGATCTAGTTAGCACACCTTTTAAGTCTGCTAGATGATTTGAATGTCCAGAAAAGTTTGAGAACCAGGTGTAGGAAGAGGTCCTAGGTACCCTCTGTTTAAAAATCTCTCCAGAGCATTCCAGTAGAGGTCATGTTTGTGAATCGTGATGTAAAGAATCGCTACACCAAACAAGAACATTGCCCAACTTCAGACAACTAGTTAGAGTCAAGATTATTTGATTTCAGGGTCCAGTGTTCTTTTCCCTCCACTAGCTGATACCACAGTTTCTAAGTTGTGTCTATATTCTAAAATATCTTGTGCCAACATTCTAAGATGACACTGGTCAACATTGAGATTGATACTGACATAAAAAGCCCTAATCTGTAATATCTTGGTGTGCTGAACATGAATATAACCCTGAAAATTTTTTATTACTTCTCAGTTTGAAGATATTTCATATAATTCATTTTATATGTTTCACCATGTAAATTTATCCAGTAGGACTGCAACAACATCCTCAATCAGCCTAGAATGATGTAGTATTGCATCGCATTGCATAATACTATCAGGCAAACAACATCTAGAGTTGATTGTATCATCAAGACTCCAATAATGGAATCTTCTGTAAGAAGATGTCACAATTATTTGATATCGTAAAGGCCACCAGCATTTGGAGCCTTTCTTCAGAAAGGAAAGTAATCTGGCATGCATTTCCTAATGTAAACATCAATTTATTGCAGATTACAAAAAAAAGTAGAGCCAAAATTAGAATTTGACCATCATATTCGTGTTGAGCACATACCAATTGATAGGAAATTACTAATTTTATTTCAATAACATGACTTTTGTAAAAAGTTGTTGACCAGTTTTATGAGAAGATTCAAGATTACTTGCTAAGCTTCTGACAGAAAAAAAATCTGAGGATGTCATATGAGGGTCATCCAAAGCTTGACAAATTGTTGGTGGGTCTGTAAGTGAGCCTCTGGGAAGAGGATATCCCTAGGTTCTTGCTTTCAATATTGTACCATGGAAATTCATATGCTGATTCACCCTTCTATCTCACGTTCCAATCACATCAATGTAGATCATCTCAAATTATATAATATATAAGAAGAGTTACAAAGAGAAAATAAAAAGAAGATAGTCATTTTCTTCCATATGTGTTCTTTTGTTATGTGGTGGTGTAATAGTTTCTAGAGCTACCATAACAATGTAGTACCACAGACTGGGTAGTTTATACAACAGAAATTGATATCCTCACAAAGAGGTTAAATTCTAGATAAAGGTATTGGAGGGGATGGTTTCTTCTGAGGTGTCTTTGTCTTGAAGATGCTCAGCTGCTCTCTTGTGTCTTCACATGGTTTTTCCTGTGTGTGTGTGTGTGTGTGTGTGTGTGTGTGTGTGTACATGTACATATCTGTGTCCTTATCCCTGACAAGAACACCTCAGGCTGAGTTAAGCTCTTCCCTAATTACCTCATTCTAAATCATTTGCCTCTTTAAAGGACCTGATTCCGAATACAGTTTCCTTCCAAGGTACTGGAGGGTTATTAGAACTTCAGCATATGAACTTGGGGAGGGGGATACAATTCAGCACCTAACAGGTAGAAGTAACACTGTTCTAGCTATGACCACATGACTGATGTTTAAAAATATACAGAGAGAACACTGCTACTAGCAACGTTTGAGATGTATGTTTTGATTACACAAGACCACGAAAAAATTAAGGAACCATTCAAGTTTATGGATCTTATTAATGTAAGACAACTGTACCATCTTTCTACATGAAAATCAGTCATCTTACAAAAGGTGTATCAAAATACACATTTTGAATTCTAATGTGATGATTTTCAGTTATCTTAATTTTTTTGCCTAAACTAATTGGCTGTCAATCTATTACATCTTGACATTTGACGACTTTTCTTTGGATGTTTTTGATTTCATCGGTCTCTTTTATTCCATGTAAAAAGCTCAACAATTCCATGCGAATGCTCAAAGTTAAAAGACAAGATAACATTTTAAATAAAATTTTATTGATTTGCCATTCACTTACATAGCTATATAATTTTACAAGTACGGTTTCCTACCTCAACATGTATACATCACTCAATTTCCACCAAACTCCAATACCAATAAATTATCATTGCTTCAATCATCTTTCTCCCTCACCCGTCCTGCCTATAACCACTATATTTTTCATAGTCTAAGAGTTATTTTTGTTGTCTTTTGCCAGTTTGTTTTGGGGGTTATTATATTACACATGTGACTGAAACCATCTGGTAATGTCTTTCACTTTCTGAGTTACTTCATTTAGCAAAATTACCTCAAAATCTAGCCATTTCCCCCCCCCCAAGGCACTATCTTGTCTTTTTTAATAGCTGTGTGATATTCCACTGAGTATGTATGCCAGAATGCCTTTATCCAGTTGTCTGTCAATGGACATTGAGAAAGAGTCCATTTTTGGCTATTGTGAATAATATTCTCTGAACATAGTAGTGCATGTCTTTTTGTATCAGTGTTTTCATATTCTTTGGACGAAAACCTACAAGTAGTATTTCTAGATCATATGGTATTTCCATTTCTAGTTTTTTTTAAGAAATCTCTGTACTGTTTTCCATAAAGGCTGTATCAGTTTTTATGTCTATCAATAATGTTGTAGTGTTCCCTTTTCTCACATTCTCACCAATATTTGCTATTTCCAATCTTTTTAATATGGGCCATTCTCACAGAAGTGAGATGATGTCTCATTGTGGTTTTAGTTTACATTTTTCTTATAACTGATATTGTGCATTTTTCATGTGCCAGTGAGTCATCTGTATGTCTCTTTGGAGAAATGTCTATTTAGATATTTTGCCCATTTTTTTAATGGTTGGTCGACTTGTTTTGTTGTTGAGTTGTGTGGGTCCTTTATATATTTTGGAACCTCTTGCTGGATATGTGACATGTAAATAACATCTCCCAACTTATAGATTATCTGTGTGTGTGTGGTGTTTTTTTTCTCGGAACAAATGAATTTTAGTTTGTTGTCATCCCATATGTTTATTTTTGTTTAGGTAAAACAACGCATTTCAGCTTTTTTTTTTCCTGATTGTTTTTTATTTACATGATTCACATGTATTTGTTGCTGAAATATATACTAGCTTTCTTGGTATTCTAACATTTTAAACCATAGAAAAACATGAATCATTCAAGGAGGTTGATGGCATACACTGAGCTGAGTGAAAAATTCCAGTGTGATTTTTTCTAAATTGCAGTTTTTATAGGATTTGTGCTATTTGAAAACCGTAACATATGGCAATTCATAGTGCTTTGTATTTTTCACAATTTTTAAACTACAGCACATACATGTATTATGTATGAGGAAATATTAATAATTTAAAAATGTTTTAAATGCATTCTTTATTAGATTTTCAAGTTATATTTTCATGTTTTTCAAATTGAGGTATGATTTATCTGTGACAGCTTTTTTTCTCCATTATACCTGTCGAAGAGTCTTGCAGGATATAATATACTTAGCTGGTAGCTTTTATCTTAAAGTGTTTTGAGTATGTCATTCCATTTTCACCTTTCTATGGGGTTTCCTTAGAGAATTTTGATGGGAGTGCTATTAGAGATTTCCTGCATCCCTTCCTACCTTTAATATTATTTCTATTTCTTGAATTTTGAAAGTTTCCGAACTATATGTCTTGCTCTAAGTCTCATTACATTTAAGTAAAAAGGTATTCTTTTAGCTTTATAGGCATGTATATTTTCCTCCTTCCCCAGATTTGGGAAAATTTCCTGTTTTCGATTTGAGTAAATTCTCTGTTCCCTCCACCCTCTCTTCCCCTTCTGGAATATCTGTTATTCTTATGTTTTCTTTATTGATGGAGTCAGATAATTCTAGAAGTGTTCATTTTTTCCCCCTTCATAATTCTTTCTTTTTCCATCTGGTCCTTTGTTTATTACCATTTTCAAATTAACTTTCCATTTGGTTCAACTTTCCATTTGATTGATTATGCTTCCTTAGGTTTATCCAGAATTTTTCGTCACCTCTGCTCATCTTTATTACCTCTTAAATACTTGTTATTTTCTTATTTAAATCTTCAATTTCTGTTCATTAATTTTGTTTTTCAGGTCATTCATTTGTTTCTCTGAGTTTTCTTGTGTCTCTTGGATCAGTTTTTCTGAATTACTTCCATTTGTTTATCATGTCAGTTCTGATGACTGTACCTGATAGGACAATAAAATCTTCCTTGTCTTTGTAGTTGGGTTCCAGAGAGTTGTTCATGACAGATTTCCTTGCAGTCTCGTGGTGCCATGTGTTGTATTTTTCTATCTGCTCATTTTGCTGCTTTATATTTCCGTGTGTGTATATGTATATATATATTTTTTTCTGTAAAGTATCTATCATTAACTTAGAGACTTGCACTACTTCCAATGTCCATTAGGTGTTGCTGTGGGATTTTGCTGGCCTTTTCCAGCTTCTTTTGGTCTGTAGACATCACCTTATAGATCCTCAGTCATGGAGTGGGGTGGTGTCTAGAGGAGTCCAGTTGCTGGTGGGATTTTGTGTGTTGGGGATCTGACTTGTGTTGATATCCCTCCTTTCTAGGGCTCCAGATTTGAGTCTCTGCAGTTTGTACACTATGCACATCACTAAGTCAGTACCAGTCCCAAGGTATGGGAGAAGAGTTGTATGGCCCATTGCACTGTCCTTGTTCTTTACACTGGGCACCAGCCCCACTGGGAACACTCTAGGTCCTCTGCACATTTCTTCCCTCACTTGAGGCTTTGTGCCTCCGCAAGTTCATTCCAATGACCACCACCCAAGCGAGAGCACCATTACTCTCTTCCTGGACCAAAACTTCTAGGCATTTCCTTCAACCCATCTCTTGTTAAAGAAGCACAGTCTCCGCAGTATCCCTTCTGTGCCTTCTGTGTTGGTTCTGATTTAAAAGGCACCCCAGTTTCCCCCCAAATTATGGGATTCACTGGGCTTAGTTCTAGTCTGATTTAAATTTCATATTATCTTCCCACAAGCAAAGCAAACAATCTCCTCTGATGCCATTTTGTTCCCTCCTTTTGCCATTGTTTTTTTTTTTTTTTTTTTTTTTTTTGCCAAAAATGTGGTTCTGGAACAAATGCAAGATTTGATGAATAATGCATGAATTAAATTATTTTATATAAAAGTAATAGTAAATATACTTCAAAGATTCTGCTGCATTTTAATTGTGCTAGTTTTTCCTTTTGCATCTTTAATTAAAAGCACTGAATTTCTGTTTATGAAAGCATATGGCAATAGTTTTTCAGTAAAAATAGCTTATGACTCCTATCTCTGTACATGTGCCAGATTGGACTGCTTTATTAAAAAAATCTTAAGAGTCACATAAATCAACCCCCTCTCTTTATAGATAATATAAATATAAACTAATAATGTATATTTAGAAAATTGTGATTTAAAAGTACCTGCTATTTTTCAACAAACTTTCATATATAAATTTTATTTAAACTTAAAAATGCCACAGAAGATGACATTTCATTTTGGCAGAAGAGGCAAAAGGAAACCAGATTTTATAGAGGTATAAGTTGCTTAAGTTGCTAACAATTTAGTGACATGTGCAACTCAAATCTAGCTTTTCTGACTACAGTTCCAAAATCTTCTTGTATATCTGTATGCAGTAAACATATATTTAAACATGAATTCAATTATTTTCAAATAAGAGTAAAGTAATTTCAGGAATAAATAAATCATATTTTTGACCATGCATTAAATATGTAAATATTATGCAATATAACTTTACTCTTAAAAATTAGACCCTTGTGTAAATTTTATATTGTATTCTTAAACCTACTATTTGAAATGCAATGAACTTGTCTGTAGTTACTCTGAGATTTCATTATAATAATAATTCTTTAAAATTTCTTTGCTGTTTCCTGAAATGAAAGGATATCTCACGTATTTTTTTCCACTTTTGCTGTTGATAAAATTTATTGTAGACATGGGATCACTGCTCGGTGTTTTGTTGCTGCCTGATGTTCTGTGGCTTTAGGAATCCTTTCTGGACCTTTCAAAGAGTAATGAAGCATTCAGAGGAAAATTTTTCTTGTTGTTACACTAAATTGCTTTGTCTTGCTAGAATGCTCATTGGTCTGTAGAAGTGATTTTGGACTAGGGAATTTACTTTTTTTTTTTTTAAGGCTTAGATACACTAAATGGATGATGGTATATGCTATTTGAATTTTTTCACAGTCATCTATGAAAATTTATAAACAGCACATCATTGAAGTGGGAAAAACTGTTTTTACTTAATTTATTTAATGTATTTTAGGTTTAGAAAAGCATCCTGTCAGAGTAGACCTGTAGTCACAAGTTTTGGGTTCCTGCTTTATAACTGAAGCTGAATGATCGTTAGCAAATCTCATTTTCTCAGGTGTAAAATAAGAGGTCTGGATTAAATTAAGCTCAAAGACCCTGAAAAGCTATAAAAATATAGGTATTCATTTTATGTATAGTTTCCTTTGACTTTTAAAATCATCATAACTCTCCCTCCTATTGCAGTTTTTGTTTTGAAATAGGGATTTTTCTTACTTTTTTAAATAAGAGAAAAATATCTCTTGCCAGATTATGTCATGCTCATTTGATTAAAAGCTGATGCTGGGACTATATATTATGATATTAATATCACAGTCTTTGTTTCAGGTCCTTTGGGCAGGGGCATTATATTGCTTTTGAATAGAGTGCCATTTGTGCAGCAAACTTGCTATAACCCTTCTCTCTTTGAAAAACAGGTCCTTTATAGCTCTGCAGTCTTTTCATTTCCTCTAAATACATTCAATGAGATTTTCATTTCATATCTCAATTGACTTGGATATTTGAGTAATGCACCTTGTTAAGATGATTTCAGAAAAAAATAGCTTTTATTGAGTGTTTTTTCATTTAATAAATTTTAGAATTCATTAAAATGTTCCATCATTAAAATGTTACACCTCATAAGCAATTTCTGGCATGAAATCGAGGCACAAAAATGTTTTTTTTTTTTTAAATTGACCTCAGTTGAATTATCAAGAAATAAGGTGTTCTAAGTATATGGAACCTAATCATGTTTTTCAAACTTTAAAATTTTTTCATTATTTACGTAAATAGTACAATTCCTTCTCCTATATAACCTGCCTGTTTCTCAATTCTTTTTAAAAAAGATTTATTTATTTATGCATACAAGAACTAGGGTGTAGGCCAAAGGTGTGGGGTGGTGAGAGGATTCACCAGAGACAAATTGGGGAGCACAACAGGTTGATCTACTGAAGTACACTGCTGAGGGGAGCAGTGGGTGAGGCAGGAGAGGTCTTCTGCACAATGTGGGAAGCTCCCTGGCCAGGGATCAAACTCGTACTGCAATGGCTGCAGATGGCTTCATAGTGCTGCTACTTAAACCGTTGCACCACTAGGGAGGCCCTGTTTCTGAATTCTTATAGACGTTGTTGAATAGATTTGACTGACTCACTTCCTACCAATCCACTTTCTCCAAGGAGACAGTAACTCTGTTTGATCACAAAGTATTGCCCTGTGCATAGTCAACCTTCCTAAATGATATATTCTATCACATATCAGATGACTTTATGTCTTATGATTTCTCAGTCTTTCTATTGTCTATTTTTCACATGTGATCCTTTGATTCTTTGACATTGAGGAGAGCTAAGTACTTAGGAGGATAATGTGATAAGGAAATCTGTACTTGCTATTTCACAAAATCCCTTAAAACACATCTTGTTTGCTTCAGAGGTTTTCTTTGTATGTTGGATCCTATGTTCTACATATTGTCATTTATTATTTTCAGTGCCATATATTATTTTCAGATGAGTGGCATACTGCTACATTGTTTTTAAAAAGAGAATATTTAAGACAAGTAACAAAAGTCTAGGTGATGTGATTCTGTGACTATATTGAAGTATTACCATATCCTTGTATCCCATATATTTTTAAGTGATGAGATATTGCAAATATACAGACAAATGGAGAGGACATTCTCAAGCCCTTTTAATCCACAAAACTTGATTTTCGTATCTTTGTAGTTTTTTTTAAAGAAATAACATTTTACAGAGACAATGAAAGCCTGAATGCCATTTTGTTGTGCCATTTTTTTAAAGATTTATTTATTTAGGCGTACAAGCTGGGGTGTAGGCCAGAGGTGTGGGGGGGTATGTGTGTGAGAGGATTCGCCAGAGACAGAGTGCCGAGCAGAACAGGTGCATCCACTGAAGTACACTACTGAGGGGATCCATGGACGAGACAGGAGAGGTCTGCTACGCCAGCGGGTCAGCTCCTTGGCCAGCGATCAAACTCGTGCTGCAGTGGCTGCGGATAGCTTCATGGTACTAAGACTTAACCCCTGCGCCACCAGGGAAGCCCTCATCTCATTTTTAAAAAATGTGTTACTATTGAGGTTGATTTCTTTCTCTTACCTTGCTTTATGTTGTTCAAACTAGAATATATATATATTCATTCATCTAATTAAGCAAAAAACATTGAAATATCTAGCAGGTACCATGCAGAACAGTGAAAGATGTGAGGAATACCAATAATAATTCTTGTCTATGAAGATTAAACCAGAGAATTAGAGATAGATTGAGATAAAATTTAAAAAAAAATCACAAATCCTTGCAGTAAATGATGATGACAAGAGACATAAAAATGGCCAAATGAGCTCAGTGGTCTGAGACAAGAGAGAGAATATCTGACTGGAAAGATCAGCTACTGCTTTAAGAAAGAGGTGCCATTTGAATTGAAAATTAAAGTTTGCATTTAACTTTATAGAGATAATGTTAGGGTTTTTGTCTGTTATTAAGTGTTAAATTCAATGTAATGGCTGTATGTGCCTATATATTCCAGCTGGTATTTATTTCATTGACAGGGTTATATAGTAGGCTCATTCGTTATGTACTAAAGATAACATTCAGGTAACCTTTTAATAAGCCCATCAGGATGGTCACTGCTGTGGTAGGAGTTCCTGAAAGGGAAGACTTGGAAGTGATTTCTTATTAGACAAAATTAGACAACATCATGCAGTGGGTACCACAGGAATGCAGGATTCTGGTGATTACAGAGTTTTCATCTTTTTGATTTTGGGCATTAAGTCTATCACCAATTTGTATTATTATTATTATTATTTTTGGTATCATACAAGGTAAAAACTGAAGGGTTTTTTTTTTTTTACATAAAAATATTTCAGCACTCTTTACTGAAAAGACTGTCCTGATTCAATTATGTAAGCACTTTTGTCAAGTCAATTAATCACATACATGTGGGTACCTTTCTTTTCTCCAAGTGCTTATTCCATTTTGTGCTAGTGTAGTGCTTATTGCTTGGTAGAAATTCTTTGTTTAGGTCAGATATAAATCCTTCACTGGACATATAAAATAAAAATATTTCTTCTTACCTTGTGATGTGATTTTTCACCAATTTTAATGAAGTCCAATGTATTACTTGTCTTCTTTGGTGTTTAGTGACTTTTTAAAGTGTTTTAAAGAAATTCTGCCAATCCCAAGGTTAAGAAACTCTCCTTTTATTTTCCCAAAGCATTATTGGTTTATTTTTGAATTCTATAATCCATCTGAAAGTTCTTTGTGTTATTTAGGCATCAAGATTAATTTTTCTCCTTAAACTGATATAAGGATAAATACATACACACACACACAGTAATGTAAATAAAATTCATTTTTGGATTTATTTTATGACCATTGTTTTCTCACTTGAGTGTACTGGCACATTTGTTATGAACCAAGTGTGCATACCTTTGTGGACCATTTTGGATCGTTTCAATGTTTTGTCTAACCTTGCTCTATTTTTAAAGATTTATGTAAATTCTTGACATCTGGTAGGGTAAATCCTCCAGTTTTATTCATCAAGATTGTCTTAGTTGTTCCTGACTTTTTGAATTTATATGTAAATTTTGAAATGCTATCACCTATTTAAACTATTGTTTACTTTATATTACCTTCAGAATAACTCATCTGACTTCTTAAATCTTCAAACTAGTCAGGTTAGAAAATCTACTATTTTATAGGTTAGACAATTATTTTTACATGTGCATGTGGTATATTCCAATGTTTGAATCTAAACATAGTCCTTTAAAAATATGAATAAGAAAAGACTTTTGTCTTCTTTAGTCTTTTGAAAATGGTACTAAATTTGCCAAACTTCCCTGACATAAGTGTGGTAAAAATAAAACATCAACAACAATCTGTGGAGCAAAAGAAAGAAAATCATCTTAGTGAAAATGAACTATCTCAGTGCTCCTACAGAGGGTGGCTGAATGCCTGCGGTGCTGTGAGAAGTCCCTCTGGTGGGTGGAGAGTAGAGGGGCATATGTTTCCCAGAGCAAGTGCTGCTATTGCCCATCTGGGACAGAGACAGCCAGGAGACACTTCAGTGCAAAGTATTATCACGTCAACAAGCTTGAGCCTTGCTGCAAATTTTGTATGTTTCGGGACTTCTTGGTGATAGAGGATTTTCATCTTAACATACCATCATTCAACCTTTAGATAATTGTTTTCAATTTCTGCAATTAGCATATTTTTTAATGCATATGAAATATTTTTCAAAGAAATCTATGCCAAACCTTACTGTAGGTTTCATTGGGGGAAACAATGCAAATTTGAAAAACACATGATTTTAAAATAAATCTGGGAAAAGATGGGACATTTTGAAAAAATGATTTAAAATATCCGGATTCTGGAATGTTTAAAGACGATTTAAGTTATCCCAGATGAAGGAGTGTTAGCTTGAGGAAATTCTGTGACAGATAAAAGAAACTGTCAATGCCTAAGGATTTTGTAGTTTTTATCAAGTTCAAAATGCACATATTATTTCAAATGTAAAGCGGTGGAAGATTTTTGAATCAATTTATTTAAATTGCACAACTCTGCATCTGGAAATTGATTAAATGTATTTTTCTCCCTGTTTTTTTTTTTCAACTTTATTCATTGACATTTATAATCACCCTTATACATTGTCTAAATTTCTGTTTCATTTTGAGCTCTAAGCTTAGTGATTCCTGAATCAGTGCATGACTGCTTGATCGGATAAGATTATCATTAGGTTGCTTCAAAGATTTAAAAACATTTAATTCCCCCCTATAATAGATGTTTCTTTAATAAAGAAGTGAATGAATTTCTTCATTATTCCCTATGAGATCATTATGATGAACTGACCTACAGGCTAACAGGAGACAAAAGAAATTATAAAAAGCACACAAAAAAAGAATGCTACAATTTTATTTCTATCACAAAGTCACCTTTTGGAGGACAAAATAAATTAGAGATATGATCACATCTGTTAAGTTCTAGAGTTTCTAATACTATCCAGTTGGTAATCCCAGATGTCCACCCCAAACATACTACTGAATGCCTATTTAGAGTTATGTCTTTTTTGCCACTTTCAAACATTCATATTTCTTTCCCCTCAAAATGACATACAGTTATTTTGAGTTGCTGATAGGTATTTGAGTTTATTCTTGTTTCAAATAAAAGAACTTGTCATTATTTATATCTTGTGATTCATTAAGAATACCATACATATCCAATTTATATTGTGCTAATAATTTACTACGTATTTAAGAATTTGCCAAATTTCACTTGTTGCATTCAGGGAATATATTTCTTATTTTTTTTGACTTATTATTACATAAACAGGTTGTATATACACTAGGTACAGAATTTTACAGTTCTTATACTGAATAATAGAGTCTCTCTCTTTCCCCTGCCCTTAGTTACTCAAATTGTAGTAGAGACAGCCATTATTATCTGTAATTTCTAAAGATAACATCAGCATTTTTACATAAAAAATGTATGAATATGGATTTTTTCAACAGTCTACAAATTGTAGAATATGCATGCTGTTCTGTACCTTGATTTATTTAATAATATATCTTGAATTGTCTTTCATACTTATCCCTATAGAGTTTCTTTATTATTTTTGATGAAGGGGTAGTGGTCTCTTGTAGGAAAGTATATTAAATCATTTTAACTGGTTCTTTAATCTGTTGGGCATTAAAATGGCTTCCTATGTTTTTTATAACATAATGTTGCAATGAAAATGCTTCAAAATGCATTTACTTTACACATGCACTAGTGGTTGGATCACTAGTGCATGTGTAAAGTCTTTTCACATGTTCTTTTAAGCATAATGTCACATTTTTTGTCTTTGCTAACTTAATAAATAAAAAATAAAATCTTCCTCTGGCTTTAATTTTCATGTGTGCTTAATCTGAATGATTGAGCTTCTCCTACATTTTAGAGTCATTTATATTTCCTTTTGTTAAGCTGCATGCAAACTAACAGACTAATACCCACATAACTCCAGAAATCATTCAATTCAAACTGTCCCTCCTACAGGTAGGAACTGCTCCAGACTGGAGAATTTCTCACTTTATTTTTTACTCCTTTTTCTCACTCTCTAAATTGCATCTGCTTATCCCAGAGTCAAAATAGAGAAAGGCAGGTGATACAAAGACCAGGAACATCTAATTTCAATTGTGCCACTTAAATCGATCCTTGGAGTATCCAGGTCTAATAATGCCTATTGCTCTCTCATTCACTTGTATTCAGTAGGCTGTTTGTATGGGTTTCCCTGGAGATCTTCCTGTTGTGAACCTCTGGGTTCAGCTCCCTGATAACCACGCCTGATTTGCTTGATTACTTTTAGCTCCAATATCAGACTCTTAGATTCCTCCAGCCACCCCTCCATTGTGGGTGGCCCCTTTGCCCTGCAGTTTTATCTTGGATAGTTTGCTTTTTTAAGATGACCCATAGCTGGCTTTCTTGAGTTCATCCTGACAACAAATATCTTTGATGAACATGTAGAAAATTCCCAAAGCAGCCTTCTGCTTGTGTCCAGAATTGAGTCAGTTTCTTTCCTTTAGATTTATGCTGGCAGAGTTTTATTCCAAACCTTGGCTGATTCCTCTCACTTGGCTTGGATGAGGAGAAGCTAAAATTCCTCTCCACCAGCTACAGCCAAAGAAAATTCTCTTTATCAGCCTGTTCAACCCCAGATTTGCTACAAATATGCTTCTTTCACTTAGGTAACGTAAGGATGTGTAATGGACTTGCAGACGTGGCTTCACAATCTGGATTGTGCCCTAGATTTTAGGACATTTGTCACACTCTATATTGCTTTTAGTCTTTGGGGATCAGTGTAAACTTGTAGAAAGTATTAAAAATCACTATATCTTGTTACATGTGTATGCTACAGCAAAATAACCATCAAATCCTGGTCTTTACCCCAATGTTTTCAAAGTGTAACAGTTCACTCTAAAAAGGAAAGTTATAACAAAAACTTGTATAATGTATACTGCATCCTAGGCAGCAATTTGTATATCTTACTTGTATAAACTCACTTCATTCTCACAAATACCATAGTTGTTATCACCATTTCATAGGTAGGAAAACTAACAGTGTTTTTTTTACCTACTCACACATTGTTCTATTGGTCCGATTTTGAGCCAAGGCTGACTTTAGAATCCAGAGCTTTTAACCATTATTTTATAATGACTCCCATTAAACTTTATTTACTTTATGAGAAACAAATGAAATATAATGACAAGTTACCTTCATTTTGTTTTAATTACCTACACATCTTTTGTTGACAAATAAATTGTTCTTCATGTATAGATTTGAGTTTGTTAATAAGCCAGATCTTCTTAAGTTATACAGAAATTGATAGAAATCTCACTAGAAATTTTACTCTGGACTTGCAAATTCTACTTAAAGATTATTTTGAAGAAAATAGGACAACTTGAAAAATAAAGTGGGGCGTAGAATTCTGATGTATAAATGTATCACAGGCAACTGAAAGAATATAGTGTAAGCACTCATAAGTACTTGAAACCAGTGAAGATGATTATAGAGAAGGGAAACAGACCCAGGAGAGACTTTGTTATCTCAGTATTCTTAATTTGACCCCAAAGTTACACATTTGCTTAGGGACTAAAACACATAATCACTTGTAGGTGTTTTTTCCTCATTTACCAACCATGTCTACTCTTGCTCTTAATATGAACTTTACAATCGAATGTGTGGATTCATGAAGATACAAATAAAATGCAATGCAAAATTACTAAAAATGAATTTGAAAAAAATTTCACAAAATCAAAGGAAATGATATTTTAGGGATCTTTGAATCACACTTGGTATTGTGGAAACAAATGAGTGAAAGAAATGTGTTTTGTCAAAGAATTAAGCTTTATGTTTGTTTGGATCAGGTTTGTGGGAGTTAGCATTAATCTCTAGTGCTGAAGGAAAGAGCCTGTTAAAATGCTCTTGAAAGAAATTTAAATAATATTAGTCTGTTAAGAACATTAAAGAAGCTGATAATGCTCTGCTTCTTATAATTTAAAGTACAGTTTCCTATAATAAATATTTCACAACCCATGTGGGTAAGCTATCAGAAGTTTGTGGTTAAAAGATATACACCTTGGTAGGCAAACATTTATATTCTTGCCTCTTCTCATTAACTGTGAGTAAAGACGAGGAGAATATATGTAAACTTATGTTTATACAGCATCATCATCAGTGGAGTAGGATGCATGTCTCTAACCTTTACTGAGACCTTTAACTTAACTGGCTAACGTTTAGCAGCATTGCTGTCTTCTAGTCCCTTTATTCACAGAAGATTGTAAATGTTTTATAAGGATTTCTTCTTTTGCATACTAAGAAAGGTGATTTTACATAGTATTTAAATTCTCTATGCGCTCTTGTCCACTAGGATTCTTAATAAATACAACTGAAATTTACTTTTTATAACACAGCTCTATCATGTTAATTCTGCAATGATTCCGTAAAGTGAAAAAGAAAATTGGCAAAAATTATCACATACTAGGTGCTTTAAAAAACTTATTTGAATATCATATGATTCAATGAGGGGAAAATAGATGTAGCAATTTAAGATTTTTGCAAAAAAAATGTTTCCTCTTTAGGTTCATACTATAAAAGCTAAATGTAATGTAAAAGCTGTTGAATCACAGTATCACACAGTTTTCCAGAATTATGATGAAAAGTCAACTCTTGATTTATCCTATGTGCCTTCTAAGAATTAGTGTAGTTGAAATTCTAATCCATTTTAACTAAATACTACAAACTTATCTGGCCAATGAAACAATATCACTGACAAAGCAAAGAGTGCATCTACCTGTCTTTCTGTCTATTATCTATAATATTTTAGGAACCAAGATAGCATTTTGTTTTTGAAGACTCCAAATGATCCTGATTTATATATACCAGAATCTCACCTCCTCCCAAATCATAACATGTAAGCAATGCAGGAGACAGAGAAAAGAGCAGGAAACATGGAGGGATGCCTTAAAATAATTAACTAGATCAGAATCAGACCTAGAATGCATTTGAATCACTTGTTAAACTTTTAGACTTTGTTAAAATACAGTTGACAGGACTCTGTCTGTTGAGATTCTATTTTAGTAAGTCTGTGATGGGGCGTATATTTGTGTTTAGCAAGCTCCTCTGAGGATCCTAAAGCATACTGAAATAGAAACTCTGCTGGATATGACAAGAAGAAACAAAGGGAAGGTCTAGATATAGTACTGTGGCTAGTTGGGCTGTAAATTCAAATTTCTAACAGTGAATGTGAGAGGAGAGAAGCTATTTTTTTTTGTTTGTTTGATTTACTTGATTTTATAATTAGCTTTTACAATCATATGTATGTTAACATTTTGGTCAAGGATCCACCTTTGTATCTGTTTATCTACCTACTCAGATATCTTCTTCCTACAAATATGCAGTGAAGGGGAATTCTTAACACAATTGTTCTGTCTTTACCTAAAAAAATGGTGAGGGGAATTAAAAAGAAAATAACTACTACCATCTTAGGACAAAATAGATTGCCATTAAGGTGATTGTGCCAAGTGAAATAAGTCAGAAAATGAAAGACAGACATCAGATGGTTTCACTTATCTGTGGAATATAAATAACAAAAAAAATACTGGCAAAGCACAACAAAAACAAATCTTAAACATAGTGAAAAATATACTGGCTACCAAAAGCAACAGGGGAGAGGGAGAAGGTAGGGGAAGGAAGGGATTAGGGCGTAGGCACTGGAGGTTTGGTGGAGGGTGAATGAAGTATGTGCACATGGAGGAGTAGAATGTAAACCCAATGTTATATAAACCTGTAAGCCACTGACAACTTTAATTTAAAAAGATAAAGAAATCTTGCAAAAGTAAGCAAAAAAATAAAATTTCAATCATATTAAATTACATATAAAACCTTTTCTAAAATAGATGTCACCAATTACCCATACAATTGGCAACTAATGGGTATAGTTAGTTTTACATGCCAATGATATTATAATGATGCAGTATTTTGAAATTCAACAAAGTGTTCAGTAACACAAACCATAAACATAGCCATTACATTTAAATAAGTAATGATTCTAGCCATATGTTAATAATATTTTTAAAAAACATGCAATATTTCCAAAAGGTTTTCGTCATTAAATTTCTTAATTCATTTCTATTAGATACTACATATTCAATATAGTAGAAGTGAGTTGGTAAATTTGAATAAATAAAATAATATACTGAAGCCACTCATAAAATAATTATTGAGACTACTGAGAAACATAAAAATTGCAAAATGAGATTATAACACTAGAAGTTAGGATGTCTATATACTACGTCTCTTGAAAAGTTATTCACTGAAAACAGATTGAAAACTACATTTGAGATTCATCCATGTTGTCGTGTTATCAGTAATTTATTCCTTCTTTTACTGAGTAGTTTTCATTGTGTGGATATTCCAGAGACTGTTTATATATTCATGAGTTGAAGGACTCTCAAGTGTAGATTTTTGTGTGGTGAAAGACGCCAGACTCAAAAGGCTGCATACTCTTTGAGGATTCTATTTGATATATTAGAAAGAGAACAAAATCAAACAGATTTGTGGTTGGTGGAGAGTGGAGGTAGGTAGAGGGAAGAATCTATTAGTTTTCTAGAGATTTTGTAACAAATTACCATAAACTAGATTATTTAAAACACATGAATATCTAAAGTACTTATGGTGATACAGAAAGAGGAACATGTTATTACACTGAAGACAACCTTTGTTATGAAGTGACAGAGAACTTGGCAGAATAGTTTTCAAATAATGTAGACTTGTAAACAGTGTTTAGGTGAGAGAATACTAAGCAAAGTGTTGAAATGTTGGTTTCTCCTTGTGGAATATAATAGAATAAAAGAGAAATGAGATAAAGTGAGGGACAAATTGATGATTTGAAAAATCCCCAGACTATCAGCAGTGTTAAAGATGAGTAAGCTTGATCTGGAAAGAAATTTGCCCCAGGATGGACCATACCCAGAGTTTTACCCATACCTGATTGAGAAGATGAGATTTGTAATTTTTTGAGTTTTTCATATTTAGAAGAGATTTGGGACTTAGAGTTGGTGCCATAATGAGATAATATGGGAATTTTATAATTGGAAATGTTGTCATTTGCACCTGAAAATGATATAAAGTTAGGGGGACAAGATTGTTGTTCAAACTGTGTTCCTCAACAAGATATGTTCAAACTTGGTGTCCATGAATGTGACCTTAATGTGAAATCAATTTCAGATAAGGTCATATTAGATTATTATGGGTCCTAAATCCAATGAGTGGTGTCTTTAGGAGAGGAATTTTAGATACACAGAGACAAAGACACACAGGGATAATATCATGTGAATATTCTACCTCTTGCTGCAATGTTTACCACATAATTGTATGCACATGTCAAGGTTCAGAGTGTGGGCGTAAAAATGAATTTTCCCGACATAAAAAAATTTTAAAAGTACAGTGGAAAGCAAAATACAGTGAAATGTAAATGTGAGTGTAGAAGAATTGTTTGTGATTTTTGGTTTGAGAAGAGTAAAAGGACTGAGTAAAGTTTCCAGGAGAACTGCAAATTAAATATGTAATAGGAAGTAGAGTCTTGCTGCCAGGAGGTAGGAATAGAGACTGAAGTGAAGAAAGCTGCGAATATTCTCTTCAGTTCCTTCTAAATGCTGTGTAAACAGGATTACTTGGTGGATTCATCAGAAATTGATGTGGAAAAGAAAAGCAAAAAAAAAAAAAAATGTGCTCTAAGTGCGAGATGGGCAACTTATATATACAGTGCATGAAACAAGAGATATGTTGGAGACTTCAAACCCCAGCATTCCCAGTTGCAATATAAAGATGGACTGTCAGGAAACAGTGGGGAAACCATGAGGAAAGGAAGGCAGGCATGACTCTGCACACTGAACTGCAGGTAAGCTGAGAAGTCTGCCTAGAGCTGTTGTCAGGATGTGTCCATAACTTGTTTGATGGCCCACTAGTAGTTGTATGGTCAATTGGTAGAGCCTTGTTCTATGAGAAAATGTAGATGCAATACTTACATTTGTATCATTCCCAAAGTACTATGAGAAATTTATGCCTTGCAAATTATTAATATTAAAACAAAATTAGAATAAACTGCTTACATTTAGTTTTAATTTCCTTTGAGTTTCTTAGAAAATTCTGAGTGAATGAGCATAAATCAATTGAAGCTAGAAGCACAGTCTTAAAAACCTATTTTTTTCCTCTTTGGAGAAAGGTGTGTGTTACATACTATTAGCAGAAAGATAGCTAATACAGAATAAGTAAAATCCTGTGGTTGTGTTGTAAACTCTTGACTTAATAATATCTTGCCTTCCTGTTAAAATGACTATTAGTACCAAAGAATCCATTTGTTCACTAAAGTATAACCTCAATGTAGGAAACCATATGTAAAGAATCTTTGAAATAATTATATCTTATTGATTCATGAAAATTATTTTAAACATGTGCATCATCTTACAAGGTGGAATAGCACTGTAGATAGTTGGAATCTCCATTATATTTTTACCATTTATACCTTTCTTTCCCTTTTGGCAACCGTACTACCTCTAGATATATATTTGTAAGTAATAACATTAAAAAATCAGGATTATGTTACCTTTTTTGATTTTTTCATTAGGCAAAATAGGGTTAATTCTTATCATAGTGGTGGATTTATTTTATAAATTTAATGTGTGAATGGGGAAATTCCATGACCGTGAGTAACACTGTGTAGAGAAGAGAGCTAGCATTAGAAGAGCTGGAGGGATGTGGGTGGATAAGTGATTCCATTTTCTAATATTCATACTTTTCTTAGATCTTTGTTTACAAGTGTAAATGTGTGACCACCACAGAAGGTCTTCCACAGTATATATGCTATGATTATTTTTGCTAATTAAAACCTTTACATATTAATAAATAGGATGATCTATTGGCTTTAGGAAGGATTACATTTAACAAATAATAACTAAATTTCTCTAATTGCTTTTTATTAAGTTTTTTATCATGAGTCAATATTAGAAACTTACTATCTAAAATATTTTCCATTGAACTATTTGAAATATTAATGTAACATTTCAATCACTTTATAAAACATTCAAATAGTTAGTTTTCCCTTTTAACTCTGTCCCTTTTTTATCCTACTACTGAACCTCATTTTTTTTTTTTTAGAAAATCTTGATTGGTTTCTAGATTGGTTAATTATATTGAGATTCTCTTAATTCTTCATTTAATACTTTCTGCTTTTATTTTTCTTATGACCTTCTTTGTACTTTGAATTTATTCCATTATTGTTTTGCACCCTTAATTGAATGTTCCCTATTTTGTTTTCAGTTTTTCTTTATTTCTTTGATTTTTAAATGTAGTACTTTTTAAAATAAAATTGTTAATTTTTGGACAGTGTATGATTTCTACCCCCAGCTGTGGTTGCCATAGCTCTCCCACCACAGCATCATATTCTCTTGTGCTCTTCTTACTGCCCTCCTCTCATGGATGCCTCATATCTATGGTAAGTTTTCAAAATTTATCTTTATATCATCCTTTGTTTTTTTTCATATTCCACGTATAAGTGAAGTCATCTAATATTTATGTTTTTCCTTCTGACTTATTTTGCTTAGAATCACCCCTTCCTGCTCTATCCATGTTACACAAATGGCATGAGTTTTGTGTATGTGTGTGTATATAATATATCATACACACGCACACGCACACGCACACGCACACGCACATGCACACGCACACAAGCCACATCTTCTTGATCTCTTCATCTGTTTGGGAGCATTTAGTTTGTTTCCATATCCTGGCTATTGTAAATAGTGCAATAATAAACATAAGAGTGCAGGTTTCCTTTTGTTTTTGTGCTCTTTGGGTCGATTCCTAGGAGTGGGACTGCTCAGTCATATGGCAGGTCCATTTCCTTGTATTTTTAATGCTCCAATACTACTTACAAATTTAAAATGAAAACAGCAAAGTGAAGAATGAGTAGAATTAGAGATTTTTGCAGTGAAACAATCTTGAAATTTATGAAACATGCTGACAGAAATATGAATGCAGGACCTAGAACTATATTCCTAATAGGAGGGATGTAGGTAAGACATGTAAAGAGACTGGCATAGTCAGACTAAAATTCTTAAATATTTGGTTCATGTTGTCATGAATCATTGTGAAGGGAAGATTGAGTGGAGGTTCAGTTCTGAAAGTACATTTATGGTAATGTCTATCTGACTTCCATGAAGATTGTTCAGAGCTTTTTTCCTTTGAAATGCTCAAATTATTAAACCCCAAGTAATTCTTTTAGGAAATCATTGAGAATGTGAATAGATATTTCTCTGTCTTTCTGTCTCTGTCTCTATTGCTTTCAATTTACTCTTTCTTTAACAAATAATTACATTAGAGACATATTTTTATTATCAATAACACTGCAAGTTATTTTTAGAACAACTTATGGAAAGAAAGGAAAATTGAAAAATTTACTTCCAGTAAGTAATCCCATTATGAAATAAGCTGCTATTAATATTTTAATATATGTTTTTAAATTTATATCTTTTACATTATTGTGTATTCTCCATAAAATTCCCACCACCAGTTCACCCATGAGCCGTCACCGTAGTCCCTTGTGTTCTCTGTCCCACAATTTGATCACTTTTCTCTCCCTCCCTCACAGAATGTCTCTTATTTATGCTTGCCTGCTAGTTTTTTTATTATTACTAATTTCTTTATATAGTCCATCAATTCCTCAAAGGAATGGAAGAGGCTAATTTAGACATGTTGATTAATCCTTTATTTAGCATGCCATATTCATTGTTTTATTTTTATTAATGGTTTTAAACGCATAATACCTAGTACTCTCATTCATTTGTCAGAGTCCAAGCTTTATTTTTTTGTTAGACCTGCAGTATTTTAATTGCATGAGGACATTAGAAATGTATTCAGAATTTTCAATAGAAGATTGTATGTGGGACCTCCCTGGTGCCATAAGGGTTCAGTCTCAGCGCTATCACTGCAACTGCCTGAGTTCCATATGGCCAGGGAGCTAACTCACATGGTGCAGCAGACCTCTCCTATTTTGTCCTCTGCTCCCCTTGGCAGTGTATTTCAGTCAGTCTGCCAGCTCTGCTCCCCACTCTGTCTCTAGTGGATCCTCTCACCCCCAGCAACACTGTCCTGCACCCCAGTTCTTGTATGCATAAATACATTTAAAAAATTAAAAAAAGAAGATTGTATGTGGCAATATCTTTCCCAAAGTCTCATACCTTAAGGACAGTGAAGCGTCACTAATTAGAATTGAAAATAGAAATTCTAACTTAACAGCTGTATTTCTTGAGAAGGCATGTGACTGTTGCTATATAACTCACACTTCTTGGTCCCAATATGAAGAATATTTGCAGCCCTCTTTTGCCCTCAGTGTGCTGCACAGCACTGTGAAAGCGGGACTTAGTCTGAATAGGAAACCCAGTAAAGCACAGTGCAAACATGGCAGATATGGTACCTGGGAAAGGTTTTTGAATGCCTGTTTTTATACAAATTTGGAAGCTGAATATAAAGTAGGAATGAAAGGAGACTGTAGGAGTTGGTTAATTTCTGTGTTGACAATGCCTTTGAGTTTTATTATATATTTCTAACTTATATCGTCTAAGCACCTAACAAGAAAATTGCTTAGAAATAGTTTCAGTTGAGCAAGAATTTTTATAAAATGTAAGTTTTCCACTTGCTCAAATTTCTTTTTTTTTTTTTTTTAAAGATTTATTTATTTATACATACAGCTGGGGTATAAGCCAGATGTGTGGAGTGGCGAGAGGCTTCACCAGAGACAGAATGGGGAGCAGAACAGACAGATCAGAAATACACTGCTGAGAGGAGCAGCGGGTGAGGCAGGAGAGGTCTGCTGCACCATGTGGGAATCTCCCCGGCTGGGCTTCGAACTCTCATTGCTGCTGCCGACAGCTCCACAGCCCAGCGCTTAACCGCTGCGCCACCAGGGAGGCCCTCAAATTTCATATCAAAGAACTTGTGGCTATTTTATAATTAATGAAGCCACCTTGCAAGAAAATAAGAATAGATCATTCTTAGAGCTTACTTTTAGACTACAATAGTGAACAAACTCATTAGTTTGAAAACTGATACAAAGAAACAGCTAAGTATTATATGAATGATTGATACATCACAAAAAAGGACCAGTCAGTTCTGTCTCAAGGTGAAAGAAGATAACTGTAGTTTTGAAGTAGTTTTGTAAAAATGAAGAAATAAAATCTGAATGTAAATCTGATGAAATCAACAGAATCCAGACTAGATACAATTTCAAAGGATATGCTCTGTTTCTTTAACAAATTTCATGAGTGAGAAAGGAGATTATGCCATTAAATTTATCGAGATCGGTTACAATGCTTTCAGGTTTATAGAGATTATACAAGATAGCATAGACAAAGATATCCCTCACTGTTCCTTGCACATAATGATCCATGATTGTTTATTCATAGAGAGAAGAGAAAACTTCCTCTATTTTTAACTTTTGGAGGTATTAAAATGTAACCTAATAGCATGATATATTTTTAACTAATTGTGTAGGGCATATTATTTTGTTTGATTTTCTCTAAAATCTGTTTTTGGTTCTTATTATTTTGAAGTGTAAACAATATTTCAGGTAGACAGCATTCTGAATTTAGCAATAGAGAAGGTTACTTTGCTCTCAGCAGTCTGAAAGAAGTGTGAGAATGGACAGCATCTGATTTCTTTTAACTTGTTTATTATGGCATTTGGTGACAAAACCTTAAATCTGGGAATTTTCCCAAAGTAACTTTTCATTTTGTTATACTCTCAACTTCCTATAAGCAACATCTTTAAATATTATCTGCTGGTGTCATTGATTTTGTTGCTGGAACTTTGGTTATTTGCTTTTCTCCTTTTAACTTCTCCAGAACTGATTTCTCTTGAGTATCGAAAGAACTTTTCATTGTTAATCTTAATATCCTGAGTGTTTTAGAGAATAATAGAGAATAGAGCTTATGCCAGAGTCCAAATATTGTTCAGTTAATAGAAAGTGAAACTCATGGTGACATTCCCAGAATATATATGGTCTTCCTGGTAAAATATAATCAAAATAAGCTAAGAAAGCAGAAGACAAATTTTAATCCTGAGAGTGGTATTTTTAGCAAGATATGTATGAGAACTCTTTCAGATGCTCCTTAGTGACCAAAATATTTTATTTTTTATTTTTTTATTGTTATTTATGTCTTTTACATTTTGTATTCCCCTTGGGTAGCCCACCACCAATTCACCCGTCATCATCTCCATGGTCCCTTGTGTTCTTTTCTATTCCATTTTGTGCCCTTATCCTTCCTCCCCCCACTGCTGAGTGTCTCTCTCCTATTTGGTTTCCCTATAGTCCTGTTATAAGTGAAACCATTCGATATTTTTCTTTTTCTTTCTGGCTTATTTCATTGAGTATGATTCCCTCTAATTCCATCCATGTCGCTGCAAATTGCATGTGTTTATCTTCTTTGAATGCTGAATAGTATTCCATTGTGTATATGTACCACATCTTCTTGATCCAATCATCTATTTTTGGACATCTGGGTTGCTTCCTTACCTTTGCTATTGTGAACAGTGCCACAATGAACATACGGGTGCATGTATCCTTTCGGATTAGTGTTTTTGTGTCCTTTGGGTAAATTCCCAAAAGTGGGATTGCTGGGTCATATGCAAGCTCCATGTTTAGCAGTTTGAGGAATCACCATACAGCTTTCCATAGTGACTGGACCAGTTCACATTCCCACCAGCAGTGTAGAAGAGTTCCTTTTTCTCCACATCCTTTCCAGCATTTGTTATTGCCTGTATTTTTAATGTGTGCCATCCTCTCAGGTGTGAGGTGGTATCTCATAGTTGTTTTGATTTGCATTTCCTTGATTACAAGTGATGTTGAGCATTTTTTCATGTATCTGTTGGCCATTTGCTTTTCTTCTTTGGAGAAGTGCCTTTTGAGCTCTTCTGCTCATTTTTTGGCTGGGTTATTGGCTTTGTTTTTGTTGAGTTGTGTGAGTTCCTTGTAAATTTTTGTTATCAGTCCTTTATCAGATGTATTGTGTGCAAAGATCTTTTCCCAGTTGGTAGGGTGTCTGTTAGTTTTGGTTAATGTCTCTTTTGCTGTACAGAAGCTTTTTATTTTGATGTAATCCCATCTGTTTATCTTGTCTTTCACTTC
>PVIJ01004768.1:0-99095 GCA_004024925.1 Scalopus aquaticus
GTGGCTGGACCAGTTCACCTTCCCACCAGCAGTGTAGAAGAGTTCCTTTTTCTCCACATCCTTTCCAGCATTTGTTGTTGCCTGTATTTTTAATGTGTGCCATCCTCTCAGGTGTGAGGTGGTATCTCATAGTGGTTTTGATTTGCATTTCCTTGATTATAAGTGATGTTGAGCATTTTTTCATGTATCTGTTGGCCATTTAAATTAGCTGATTGCGAGACACAGTCCCGACTCAGAAGCCCACGCGGTCCGCAGGCGCAGTTCCGCCTTCCTGTGTCTGCCACGCTCCAGATGTGCGGCCGCGGGAAGGGGTCGGGCGCCTGCTTAAGGTTACACTGTGATGATTAACTACTTGGCTGAGTTGAAACAACTCAGAAAAGGTGCTTAGGGAAATTTGTTAGACTCTACATGTTCCATAGCTCCTGGAGCACAGCCGCGAGTAAATGAAGGACGAAAGTCTAATGATGCCGCCTGTCAAAGTGGAGCAGACGGGGCGTAAAGGTCACACTTGTTAAACTGGTCCTGCCGCGGGGAGTCCAGGAGAGCCCGTAATGCCCGTTAGCCGTGCTCCAGGCTCCTCCTGATCATTTCCCAGAGCAGGTCTGAATCCTTCCCGTTTGCACTTGAGACTTGAGCTGTCCTCACTTAGCCCCCGCCTTGGCTCTTTAAAACTCCTTATTACTTAGGAAGATACCTGGTATTGGGGGCTTTCAAATATGCATTACTACAAACTGATAAACCCGCAATACGTTACTGGCCATGTCAACTTGTGATATTTCCAGAAAGCCTAGTGTAGCGTCCAGCAGGCAGGGTAAGGGGGACCCGGAGGCTGGGTGGGGGGACCAGGAAGCCAGGAGGCAACCAGCCCCCCCAACCCCCCACTATCTTTGCCATTCCTCAAGGTTTGGGGTTTTCTCTGGCATTCTCTCTCTCCCCCCGCTCGCTGTCTCCCAGTCTTGCCTCGTCGGTAGTCACGCTACTCATCCTCTCACTGCCGCCACTGCCGCTGCTTTAATTGGCCTCTGGGCTCAGGTGTGCACACTTACACACGCACACTCATACTGCAGGTGTCCACCATCAGGCCCACGTGCCGGGCCCACGTTCTCAAGCGCCTTCTATGTTAACACGATCAAGGCCGCAGGTGACAGCCCTGGAAGCCAGTGACTCAAAAAGCCTCACTAACTCATTTGCCTGACCCTTATCAAGTGGCCCACTTCGCAAAAAAAGCTCACTTCCATCGCAAAATGACAAGGGCAAAACTTGTCTGTAATAAGCAGCCTGGAAAACCGTAGCTCCCCCCCCTTGGTGGGAGACTCACTTATGAAGCAGCACAGTGGGCCTGTGTGGACTCTTGGCTGCAGCACACACACTCCCGGCTGGAGATGCTACGGGCAGCCCACCGAAACTCTGAATCTCTTAGACATTTTCCAAAGCCACACAGCAGTTTACGTTGTGACAGCGTCGCTCACGAAAGCAGCAGCAGGTTGAAACTGCATTTAAAGAAACCCTTCTAGAGCCAAACACATCCACCGAAAATTCTGAGCAAATCATAAGCAGCTGGACCCAGGCAGCCCAGGGGAATTCAATCACGAGCAGGCGGGAGAGGGGTGTCCAGCATCTTGCCTGCACAGACCAAAAGGCAGCTGGCGGAAGCTGAATACCATCTTGTTTTAACGACCCATTTGCTGCATCTCACCAGACCAACTAACGACCACGTCCTGGCCACCCCAGCGCCACAGCGAGACAAAAGGCACCAGAGCTCCCAATGAAAGGCTGTTGCTTTAACAACGAACAGTCTCACTGTAGCAGCCAGAAAAATACCAGGGAGAACAGGCTGCCTATGGGGCTGCAAAGACGGGTCAAAGGAGGGAGCAGTCCTGGAGGCTTCGGTGGCTTTTAGACTTTTATTGGTTTCTTGTAGAAAGGCAACCAGGAACAGGGCAGGCAATGGAGCTGGGGGGCCGGGAGGCTGGCGGGCCTCCCAGCCCCCAGCAAATCTTCACTCTCTCTCAGGCTCTTTGGCGGCATCTCATGGCCTCTCTGCTGCGCCCCGAACAGTCCTCTGTTCCCCGCTCTGTTCGCTGCTGCTGCTTCTTCCACTTGTAAGCCCAGTCTCTGGCTCAGGTGCGCCCCCTCACACATGCCCATACCCTACTCCAGGTGCCCGCCATCAGGCATGTGTGTAGGCCTGCAGAGGTCCATCATTGCGGGAAGGGCGGAAAAATCTGATAATTCTCACCTACCCTACACTCACCATTTCCTAGAGGGGGATGGCAGAAGGCCCACATGTGCAGATGGCCAAAGCCCTGACCGACAGGACTGAGGTCTCCTTAACATGCTAAAATGCACACCGGTGGGGGGAGATTAAGATGCTAATGAGGCATGTGACGGATGAAGAAGCAGAGACCCACCTGCAAGGCCCAGCCTAGCCCAGCCCCAAACACGCTGCCACGCTCGCCCTGCTCAGCTGGGCAGGCAAGTTCCTGGAAAAGCCTTTCCTACAGAGCAGGCAACCTGGAGATGCTTCTCAGTACTGCCTCTTCGCGTCTGAGCTAAATCCTTATCCGGATGCCGTCAGTCTTGCCTTCTTGTTAAATTATTTTACAAGGCGCTAGAACCTCTCAAGGAGACCTAAGGGTCTATACTCACCGAACCCACGAAGAACGTTCAGACAAGAAAAAAATAAGCACACTATTCTTTTCCTCTGGTCAATTCTAGATCATAAAGTACTAAGCTATACATAGAAAAGAATAAAGCAAATGTCCCCATAGCAGCCACTGTGATTTAATTTTGGTCAGTGAAAAATTATTCAATAGATACTACACTAATCACTGGGCTAGATACTGAGGACTATGTTTAACTCTAGAAGGGTCTCTTTAAATGCAGTTTCAACCTGCTGCTGCTTTCGTTGTCAACGCTGTCATGACACAAACTGCTGTGTGGCTTTGAAAAATTACAAATTAATAAAATCAGCTAATTTTGCTATCGACCAACTTTTCTGTAAACATTAATGCAGGTTCACGAGTGGACAAGATACGCTCCAGCAAATGCCAAGGACAGGAAGGAATATCTGTGAGAAACATCCCCTTTAAAACTCTGCACTTAAAGGCTGGGCTGGAAAATTTGGGTCCCAGGTTTACTTTGCTCTCTGAAATACAAGAGCAAACCAACCAGGCTGAATAGACTAAGGTCAAAACTACCCTCAATATGTCACCTTAACACACTGACTCCAGGACAGAGCCAAGAAGAGTCTTGACATAACCAGCTGGGAAAAAAAATGTCAACATACCATATCAAGACTTTCTACAAGCGCTGGATAAATGAAGAGTGAAGAGTGAAAGGAGAGCAAAAAAAGGGAACATCGACCATCCTACTCAACATAAGCCTCCAAACAAAAAGCCCACGGATGAGGACCTCCCTGTTGGCACGACAGGTTAAAGCACAGCACTATGAAGCTATCCAGAGCCACTGTAGCACGAGTTCGATCCCCAGCCAGGGAGAGTCCCATGGCCCAGCAGACCTCTCCTGTCTCCCCACTGCTCCCCTCAGCAGTGTGTTTCAGTTGCTCTGCCTGTTCTGCTCCCCACTCTGTCTCTGGTGAATCCTCTTACCACCCCGTGCCTCTGGCCTCCAGCTTGTACGCATAAATAAATAAATCTTAAAAAAAAAAAGCCCATGGATGAATCAAATGCTAAGTAAGTGTCCTGGTGGTAAGCATGGGGTGAGAAGACACGCTGAAGAGGTGAGATCCTGTACCTCTAACTCATTTACAGTGTGAGAAACCAATGTCCCTCAATTCAAAAATACTTTCATAAAAAATGTTTTCAATAAATACATGTTCCTGAAACTCCCAGCTATCACCTACCACTCCTCACAGCTCTCTCCAGCCCACGGTAGCTCCCCACCCTAAGTGTGGAGCTTTCCTTGCTTCTTAACAGCCTCATGGCCACTCCCAAGGAAGCAAAACAGCCTAACATGGTGTCTCTGCACACAAGCCCACCTCACAACGGCTCACTCTCTGGAGTTGAGTTTTAGTCTTGCTACTCAGCTTTAAAATCACAAGTGTGCCAAGGTCTTCCCATACAAATCACCACTCCTTGTCAGCTCACTGCTTTCCTGGAAGGAACACTCACTGACAAAAGCAAACTGGACTTTCTAGATTCTGTGCAGGTTTTATGCCGCTGCTTCCTTCTACCTGGCAGCATGGTGGCCTGTCATCAACCAGGCCTCACGGACGGAGATCCTCTCTGTCTTTTCTTCTCTCCTCACACACCACTCCCAACACACAGCGCACCTCACCCTTTCTGCCAGTCTTGCCTTTTTCAATAGCCACAGCATTTGCTCTTTCCTTAAGAGGGATTATGGGTAGGGCCCCCCTGGTGGTACAGCAGGTTAAGCGCTGCGCTGTGGAGCTGTCGCAGCGGTGATGCGAGTTTGACGCCAGGCTGGGGAGATTCCCACATGGTGCGGCAGACCTCTCCTGCCTCGCCCGCTGCTCCCCTCAGCAGTGGATTTCCGTTGATGTGCCTGTTCTGCTCCCCACTCTGTCTCTGGTGAACCACGCCTCTGGCCTATACACCCAGCTTGTATGCATAAATAAATAAATCTTAAAAAAAAGGGGGATTATGAGTCATTTCAATATGCTTCTGTCCTACTTCTTAATAAACTTGGGAAAGGAGACTATTTTACTCCTTTTCCCTTCCTCTACACACATCATGGAGCTTTGTCCACAGAAGATGTTCACAAAAGCAGGCTGAATTGGAAATAACTGTCTATGGATTTTTGTTAATACTTCATATTTTAATTAGACACACTCAGTTCTAAATAGTTCTGTACTAATATTTTTGCACTGCTTTCAAATTTATGCAGGCGTGACAACAAAAGCAAAGTTCTTGATCTGCGCAAACTATATTTAAAAATTCACCCCTAATGATGGTGGAGGTTGAGGGGGCCGTGGTGGGGAGCATGGTGTGTGGGCGTGCCTTGGCGCAGTGTGAAGCTGTCTCTCTGGGTCACATACAGTGTTGCAAATTAACGCTACCTCAATAAAATAAAGGGAGTAGGATGAAAAAATTCACCCCTAAAGTAACAATTAAAATATCATTTTAATAAAAGACAATTTGAATTCTTTTAGACACAGAAGGACACAAATGTTGTAGGAAATGAGAGTACAAGGCAGAGGTTGAGTGAGACAAAAGCACATATATTCAGAAGATGCTCAACCTTAGAGAAAGAACAAATCTTCCCGAAATCAAAGTGAAATGATAATTTGATCTAATCTTTTTTAAAAACCAGTCGAAGTCACAGTTTTGCCAGATAGCAAAGAGCCCAACCAAACACTGAAGAAGGAATAAGGCCCCAGAAAAATACAATGTTCATCGAGAGACAATTAAATGGTATCTTCATAAAAACATGTATTTGTGGGGCCTCCCTGGTGGCCTAGGGGTTAAGTTTCAGCGCCGTCATCACTACAGCCTGAGTTCAATCCCCGGCCAGGGAGCTGACCCACATGGTGCAGCAGACCTCTCCTGTCTCCCCACTGCTCCCCTCAGCGGTGGATTTCAGTGGATCTGCCTGTTCTGCTCCCCACTCTGTCTCCGGTGAATCTTCTCACCCCTCCGCCCCACACCTCTGTCCTGCACCCCAGTTCTTCTACCCAAAAAAAGCAAAGACGTACTCATTTCAGAACTTTCACCCTCAAAGTTGGTCACTGTTCTCCTCAGTCACTGGTTTTAATCCAAGGGTGCCCAGCACAAACATATAGGAAACTTTGAAAAACCCACCCAGAACTCCTGGACCTCCGCCAGGAGGAGATAGGACCGTGCATTTGTGTTTTAAATATCTGCAGAAACGGTTCTGATTGACCCCCTCGGGACGAGGCAGGGGAGGGGTCTTGGGCCGTACCGAGGGGTGAGGGGCCTTTCAGAAAATAGAAAGGGAAGCAGGAAGCGACCCCGGCCAGCGCTGAGACCTGGAGCTCGGCCTGGCTGCCATACAGGCAGCAGGACTTCAGCAGCCCAGCGACAGCTGCGACGTTTCTCTACTTTCTTCCCCAACCACAAAAAAACGGCCAGAGGTGTCATTCAGTCAACACTCCCCCCCTTTGACTACACTTCAGGTAGAGTGCCGGCCCTCTCCTAGGTATTCTTAACTTGAATTTCACGACCCTGTGAGAGTTAAGCACAGCTAGTATTCCCACTTCCTCAATATGAAAAACCAGGCTTATGAAGGCGAAGGAGTCCGGTTAAACAGCGGCCCACTCGTAATCGGCTGAGATTGAAATCATCTCATCAGCTGCTCCAAGCAAGCCTTTGGGCACCAGGACAGACAGACTCTTCATCAAACCCAGCTCATCTCAGATCAGTCACCAAGGGCAGGCTCATGCCCAGGAAGGAACCACGGAGGCACCAACGCCAGGCCGACCCCAGTGCCCAAGTCAGGCCTGGTTTGACATTTTGCTCTAACATCAAGATCACCAAACTTCCTCTTGGCCAAGCCCTCAGCCTGCAGTTCAGACAGAGTTTCAGGAGATGGCTCCCTCATCCCTATGCAATGAAACCCTGCCCGCCAGGCCAGGCTGCGGCCTGCGGGGAGGTACACGTTGGATCCAAGGTGCTTGTTGAAAGAGCTTCTACCAAACAATTTGTGCTAACAAGACACATTGCTATAACCCACAGCAGCAGTGAAAGGTTGATAAAGTTCCTCGGCAAAGGAACTTTGCCAAAATAAAACAGTAATAATCTACCTATATGTACCCCACTTTTTAAAATGACGCTGGACCGGCACACTGTCCTGTTTCCACCCCCACAAGTAAATGCTGAGAAGGGGCTGGAGGCAGGAGAGAGGAGGTGTGGGAGTGCAGGGCAGGGAGCATTGAATGGCCTCGTGCTTTGCTGCGCTGCCAGAGAATAGCGGGCAGCTGACCCCGAGACCTAAGAGGGCAGCGGAGCTCTGGTCTCTCCCGGGGAAAGCTGATGCCCGGGCCGGACTCCACGGCCCACAGAGGGCTTTGTGATGCGGTGTGACGACTGCACACAGCCCCATGACCTTACTATCTAAAGTTCAAGCCAGCAGACGAGGGGTCTGTTCCAGGTTTCATGAGTGACACGATGTAAATCGCCACAGGTTCTTGGGTTATTTAAGTGCCTTGTTGGTTTGAGTCTTCTTAACCCAAAAGGGGAGAAAAGCGGTTCAACAGCAGCAAGGAAATGGAGAAGTATTTTTCAGCAAGCCGTCTTAATAGCTTCAAGTTCCCCATATATTTGGAGAGCTTCTGAGTCTGGAATCTTCACTTGTCTGACAAGCACTTTCTGGACAAGGACATCACACATTAGCGAGAACTATTCCATAGGAACTTCAGTGTGATCCGATGTTCCGTTCCTGAGCATACCTGGCGTATGAAACCATCAACAATGGAAGCAATAAATAAAACCGTATTCTGTACTGACAAAAATTCTCTTCTTGACCAAGGTTTAGTCCGGGTCTTTGGAGCTCTCTCTTCGACTGAGCCTCAGGCTCACATGTCCTTCCTCAGAGAGTCCGGTTCTAACAAGAATCCAGCTAAGTGAACTTAGCCAGAACCTCCCAGCCTCCAGACCTTCACTCCGGGTGTATGACCGAGAGCCCCTCCTCCACAAGTGTCCGGGTGCTGCCTGACCCCTCGGAAGGCGAAGCAGCGATTGGCCCACCTCCAAAGCCCACTATCGTGCCGGCCAAGTCTGGCCCGCCTCTCCATTCTGTGCAAGCATCACGGAACCAGTAAAATAAGTCCTTTGCTATGCCTATTTTTTAAAATCATGATTGTGATTGTTTCTCCAGGAGTGTATTTAGATCAGTCTTTTCTCATATATAATAATATATGATTAATATAAAGATAGAAAAATGCAGAAATGTACATAGGAAAATCACTGTAAGGAAATAAACAGTTATGACCACATTTTATAGTAATTTTCCTGTGTATGTTGAAATAGTCGATATTACCATCATTGATTTTTAGAGATATTCAACCTGCTAGGGTCTACGATCCTTGCAGATGTTATATACTCAGCGTCTGGGTTTAAGACATCTGTCATTAGGGGTCTCCCTGGTGACACAACAGGGTGAGTCGCGGCATCGTGAGGCTGTCCAGAGCCACTGCAGCATGAGTTCAATGCCTGGCTGGGGAGCTTCCCACAGGGCGCAGCAGACCTCTCCTGTCTCCCCCCGCTGCTCCCCTCAGCAGTGTGTTTCAGTCGATCTGCCTATTCTGCTCCCTGCCCTCTCTGGTGAAGTCTCTCACCCCCCCACACCTATGGCCTATACTCCAGCTTGGATGCATCAATAAATCCTTAAAAAAACAAGATATCTGTCATTAGATTACTCACTCGTCTTTCAAATTAAAAAATAAAAATAAAGCAATGATGCAGACATTTCACTATGGATTGCAAAAATACTGAAAATCATCGCTTCATTTACTTGTAGCAACGACCACCAGGGCACAGGGTCTCTGTGGGGATGGTTCCACTCTGCCACCAGCTCGCCAGGCCAACTCAGTACGAGAGGGCGGCTGTGCTCGGTCCCCCACTTAGAGACGATCACCCTTTCATCATGTACCGTGACCGCCACACAGACACACGGGCCTCACTCAACACGGGACATCTTCCATAAACATCAGGCGACACTTACAGCACCACGAAAAGAACAAGGCCCATTTCCCAAGAGTGAGACCGCACGAGTCTAAAATTACTCAGGACAAGAAAAAGGATCGGGAAGCAAACAAACAGGCAGCATCCTTCCAAGCTGAAAGTTTGAAAGTGGACAGGTCCAGACAAGTCTTATCACCTCCCTTCCTTATCAAAATACTTGAAATGGTCACAAAAAAGGATTTTTCTGATAGTCATCTCACCCAGTGCTAATCACATTAACAGCAAACTTGCAATTCTGGTGACCAATCAGAGTGATGTTTCGTGAAATCTATGGTCTGTGCCGAGCAGGGTGACACGTCAGCAGGTGGGGAAGGAGAGGAGGCCAGAAAACACGGGACTCTTTATTCGGGCTTGAACTTCACAACACTTTCCTGCTTTCAATTTCTGGGTAATTTCACAAGTGCAATATTCAGCAGCGATTGTTTTCAGAAGACCAAAAACCTGTCACTGCAAACTTTTCAGAAGTATGCAGAAAGATATCAAAGTGTATTTATTTCAAAATACAAGCAATTCCTGATCTGCAGATATGGTGACCCTGTGGCCAGCAGCCTCCCACACTGCCCGTCTGTGTTCCCCTCCTACCAAGAAGATAAAAGCTGCCTCACTCCCAGGCAGAGCACCCCCGAGGCCACCAAACTCCTTCTAAACAGCACAGGATTCTGCGTTCTAGATGTTCTGGAAGGAGCCCCACTCCCCTCCCCTGGCTGCTGTAGCCACGTGTGTAATGAAAAGATCCTGTGACCACTTTGAAGCCCACAACATCATTTATGCAATAATTCTGCTATGTGTCTATTTCTCACTGTGCAAACATAAGCCTTTCATAAGTCTTTTTCACTGAGAAGTGCATTTTATCTTAGAAAATAAATAGACGTATGTGTAAAAATTTGAAAGGCAGGAGCAGGGACGTCAGCATCCTGAGAAAGGGTTCTTTTTATAAAATCAAATGGACGGGAAGAGTAAGAGAATCAAAACCCCAAAATAATTTCTTAATTTCACCTTCTGGCACTTCAGCCCCACAACACCAGAATTACCGCTCTTGGAAAAATCATCCTCCCTTGAACAAAGTGGATTAAAAAAAAAAAGCAGCGAGATGGAAGAATCAGAGCCGAAAGTCACCCTACGAGATTATTTTGCCTTTTAAGCTGCCTGAAAGAACCTGAGCTTCCCTCCAAAATGGGTTTCTGAACTCCAGTACAGACTCCCCAAGAAGGGCCGGGGCCAGGAGGCTGCGGGGTCAGTGGTGCCTCACCCCGCCCGACACGCCGAGACGCACTGTCAAATTCCACATCCCCACGTCAAGTCTATTCAGCTCCAAGTTCAGATAGTGTTTTCATGAGGTCACCAAGTCCAACAAAAAACACTATTTCCCCCCTACCCTCGAAGTTCCAGTTTCTGCCTCGTCTGACAGAAAGATGCCAACTCCCTGCTAGAGGCCTGCAGGACTTCGGCGCCCACTCGCCCTCCGCCTGCGGCTGGCCCCTTCGTCATACTTGGGACTTCGCGCTAAAATCACTCTAGCCCTTTCCTTTATTTCCTAGAAGTTTTGTTTTTCTCAATCAAGTAAGCGTTTCTAATCAAGCAAGCATTCCTCATCATTTAAGCATTTCGATCGATTGAGCATTTCTAATCGATGAAGCATTTCTAATCCATCAAGCATAATGCCAACAGGCTCCGCGGGGGCTTGCAGCAAACGCCGGCCCTCCCGTCACCACATCAGCAATTCCGTCTCAGTAAAAGCCGATTAAAAGCCCAGTGGCTGGTTCACAGCAGAGAAAAATTAAACACAGAAACGAAACGAAGCAGCTGAATTCCATCTCTAGACTCACGGCAAAACACAGGCGTCTTTTGTCAACGTGAGAAACCTTACTCCTAGGAATGTTTTCCGCAGACTTAACGCAATGTTCTGGGATCTCAAATCGCTGTAGAGCAAACTGCTGCTTATCTGCCTTGCCTCAGACATCAAGATGGCTGAGTGGTACGTTTGGGCAAGTCTTGGACCCGCATTCCAATTCATTTCTGTCAGGGAAACTGTATTATGTTCTGATGCCTCCAGGTAATGAAATCATCTTACATTTTAGTCTAATCTTTAAGTTGACCTCAAAATAGAACATGGTTGTCCAGGATGTCATTTTTGCCCTTAGCATTCCCTAGAATTTAACTGACTTCTTACTGGCTTTAAAATAATTTAGATTTTGAGGTGCTCCTCCTCCCTCCCCCGTGACATTACGCCCAGAGATGAGGACAGGTCTAAGAAAGCAAACTTAGTTCTTAACCTTCCCTCCCTCCACTGTTCGCCCTCCTCACTCTCTCGCTCTCATAGGTCACGATTAACGGACAAAGCCAATCCTGAGTTCTTAGTTCAAGTCGACATCTCGTACATGGATTAATTCGGTCACCTTCTCACTGGTCCATCTGCCCAGTGGTGGCCTGCATTAGACCAGCCTTCTCTCCTGCTTAAACCTTCTTAGGCTATGGCGGAAAAAAACCTATTTAGAATGAGCCAGCTGGTCTGAGATTAGAGGGTCCCAGTTTCGTTGGCAAGCTCTATAGCGCCCCAGGCAGGAACCAGGGGACACTCGCCTTCTCCTCCTACCAGGTCTGATCAGGGTGGACCTTGCCCATTCACGTCACGGATTCTCACAGCTGTTGGGTCTGGTGCTGGCTGACCTTGACGTCTACCAAGAGCAGGTGTGTTACTGTCTTCTCTCTTTTCCCCGCTGGTCAGCAGTGGGGGGCTTGATGATGGCCTGGTGGTCAACTGTCCCTCCTGGGGGGTCTTCCCAGGGGATCTGGTACCTTCTTTTCTTTTTTGTGGCCTTTGAAGCCTTTCGGGACTGCTTTCTTGGCCTTCAAAGGTTTGGCTTTGGCTTCACCTCTGGCTTTGGAAGGGGCAGGAGCTTCTTTGCTTTCGGCACCACCTTTGTCTTCTCCTTCAGTCTTTCAGAGGCTTCTCACCGAATTAAGAATGTTGCCATGACCCAGAAATCCTACACACCCTCTCTTGATTCTCTGCTAAGCTTGCTCCCTCCTCTGCTGAGACTCGGGGCCTCCTCTGCAAGTCTGGAACGTGCCGCCCCAGCCCCCCTAGATGTCACCGTCACTGCGCCTTCCCTCGGCCTGAACTCCTCTGCTCTCCTCTGAACACCTCATTCCTTCTCCTTCTTCAGGATTCAGCTGTCACCTGCTCAGAAAGTTCTGGAATCCAGTTTCTTTAAGAACACCTCCCACTGCCCAAATGGCCCCGTCTCTGCTCTGTCATCCCACACACACTTCCTTTAGAGTTGTGCCTGCCATCTTGGTTCCTAATGTGCCACCTGCCTGATGGCTGGTCTCCTCAAGCCCGCGGGAGCACCAAGGGGGAGCTCACCCGCCTGAACTCCTAGTCTGTCAGAGCTGACCAAAAGACAAAAATCAAAGGGGGGCACTAGAAATGTGGACCCGCTTGGTGTCACACAAGGAATAAAGTGTCAGCCACATTTTCACTCCTTTCTCAGACTGATTAGCAGTGTCTGTGAATTGCTAGTCTGCTGCCTGAATACGGGCTTCATTGCAACATTCGACATTTGGGCTCCTCTCTTTCCAGCGAGGCCTGCTGATTCTTGCATCTAATTATCCCAGTGTGCTGTCTCCCGAGCAGCCTTTCAACACCAACTCCAGTCACGTCAAGCAACACACAACTCCCGCCTGCGGGTCTCAGAAAAGGGAGTCCAATCGCTCCTCAGCTGCCAGTCCCCACGCAAATGCATCTTCAAATGTCCCTTTTAACCTGCCATTCTGCTTTCCAAAAAATGGATGTTCTATCTTATTTATATAGAGACAGAATTCTCAAAAACCAAATTACATTCAACTGAAATCTTCCCTGAATCAGTCAATGCTACTTCCACTCTCTAAACAACCCGTCTATTCAGACACTTCTCCATCTTTGACATAAGTTCACTCCTCTCTCTGTGTTTTTGCTTGACCACGTCACAAAGGGGACTTTCCCCTCCCTCAATCGAAACCAAAATATGTTCTAAAAAGCAGAGTTCAAATCCAACTTCTTTAACCGAGCCTTTCTTCCAGCCGCAGCCCACGTGTTCTTCCCTGTTCTCAGCTCCTCTGGCACTTGGGCACTCACTGCGCGCACCTTCGATCACACAGGACTTATTTGTCTTATTTTCCAGCTATTCCACGTGTGTAAATTGAATCTCCCAAGGCAGCTCACATGCAGGGACTGTGGTCTCACCTGCGTCACCCCCCAGCCATGGCAGGGGACCCCCCAGAAGCTGCTGACACAGGGACGGATGGACTGTCACACCCCAAGGAGCACCCACTGAGCTGCCAACACCTTCCAGATAACTCGTGACTCCCCACCCGGCCCCGCCTCTGACCTGGTCTCCCCCACTCCCTCTGCCTACAGCGCTTCCCCAGAAAGTTTCTCAGTATTGTTAGTCTTTTTTTGGGGGGAGGGGGCACTTTTTTTTTTAACATACAAGCTGGGGTACAGGCCAGAGGCGTGGGGCGACGAGAGGGCTCACCAGAGACAGAGTGGGGAGCAGAACAGGCACATCAACGGAAATCCACTGCTGAGGGGAGCAGCGGGGGAGGCAGGAGAGGTCTGCTGCGCCATGTGGGAGTCTCCCCGGCCGGGCATCGAACTCGTGTCGCGGCTGCTGGCAGCTACTCGTGTCGCGGCTGCTGGCAGCTCCACAGCGCAGCGCTTAACCGCTGCGCCACTGGGGAGGCCCTATTGTTACAGTCTTAACAAAGACGACCATGCTGCTGCCTGACTCGCCACCCACCCCGTAGACGCTCCGCGACAATACAGGAACAGCCCCGGCCGCTGGCTGGGAAAAGCCTCCCTGACTGATCTGCCTGAAGCAGAGAGTCTGGAAATTTATCTCTTGCTTGGACAGTAGCAGAGTGAGGGTGGTTTATTACTTTTTGAGTAAATAAATGAATAAAGAAACCAAAAAAGCTGGTAGTAAAATATGCTGGAGTTCAGAATTGAGCTTCGCTGGGATCAAGTGTTATGCAACTGCCAATAAAGCAAGTCACGGAGATGGTCTCCTGGCCTCTAGGCCCAAAAGCAAGCACCAAGGACCCACTCGTGCCAGGCTCGGGGATGTACAGGAGACTCGGTCGGACGGACGTGCCCGACCTCATGGAGCCGGCTTCTGTCTGGGAAAGGCAGAGCCTGGAGTGTGGTTTTGGCTCTGAGGGGGAGACTCGGGAGCTCTGGGCGATGCTCCTTTCGCCACACGGTGCCGGCTCAGACCCTGTGCGGGGCACTGAAGCGTGCAGCAGCAGCTGACGGCCCTTCCTTAAAGGCACGACAAACGGGGTGGGCGGGTAGATGGGAGGCAGGGTGTGAGGGAAAGAACAGGCAGGGGAGGGGCCTCCCTGGGGGCCTCGGGGTTGAGCTCAGGCTGTCACCACTGCAGCCTCAGTTCGATCCCCGGGCAGGGAGCTGACCCACAGGGCACAGCAGACCTCTCCTGTCTCCCCGCTGCTCCCCTCAGCAGTGGATTTCAGTAGATCCGCCTGTTCTGCTCCCCACTCTGTCTCTGGGGAGTCCTCTCACCTCCCCACACCTCCGGCCTGCATCTCAGTTCTCCCATGCATAAGTAAATATTTTTAAAAAGAGAGAGTATGGGTTCAATGGAGGGAAGAAAAATTTAAAAAGAACAAAGAACAGGCAGGGATGGATGTGAGCGGGGCAGCAGTGCGTGGAGTCTGGAAGGTGTGATTTGGGGGGGAGTGTGTAGATACATGAAGATAATCTGGAAAATGAGGCCTTCGCTTTTAGTGTTCTATTTTGTATCACTGAACTGCCCCTGGGCACGTTTCTAGGGAAGAGCAAGGGTCACTTTGGCTTCTCACACAGAGAAGTAACCCGGCCAGGACGGCCCCGCACAGCCGCTGCCAACGCAGCTCCGGAAGCACTGTCTGTACCAGGCGCCCTATAAAAGCCACGGCAATTAATTCTCCAAACTGCCTCAAGTTCTATTTTTAAATGACTAAAGCAGCGCAGCTAGTGCAAGGGGTTATGATTTTCATTCCCGATAAACCCCACTTCTAACTCACACAGCTGCGATCACTAATAATATTAATAACGATCCTTTGAATTTTATTAAACAATGATATGGATTCAATGGTTCCTTATGACAGAGGTCGAATTTTTTATCCTGCCTGGACCACGCTCCAGTTCAAGGTCACAGAAGACGGCCTTGACCTAGGAGTAAAAGGCCAGGAACTGACGTGCGCACCTAGAGCCGCGAGCTCCACCTGAGAGGAAGGCTGGAGACAGAGGCGGGCGAGATGCCTGTCGGGCAGGTACCTCAACAACCGAAATTATCAGTCCCTGGGCCTCATGGCTGTAATTTGGGGTAAGGCTGGTAATAATGGTTTATTTTTTCATGCGTTGAAGTATATGTCTGCAAAAGTTACTGAATTTGGGGATTCAAAAAATGAGACTGTTTATAAACACATGATGCAACCGTAGTCTGTATAATGACTGATTCTCTGCAGAATAATTTTGTGGTGGCCATAATGGCTATCGCTTGGGCTTTTGGTTTTCATTGGGCAGGAACAAACCATTCCTCACTCCGCCTGTGAGCTTTTTTCCCCTTCCAGACTCTAAGCAGTTTACACAATAAGCAGTTATTTCTGCAGTAGAAATGGCCAAGATGGCTAAGCACCACTTTTAACCTGTTATTATGGTTGGAAATCAAGGTCGCCCTCCTTCCAGATTTTCACGGTGACACACTGTTGACCTGGCTGGTGGGAATGTCAGAGCAGAGCTGCACCCCAACCTCTGCACAAGGGCAGAAGTCGCCGCCGGCCAGTGACTCAGCACACAGTGCCTGATGGTGGGTGCCAACCAGCCCTGTAAATTCTTCTCCAAGGAAAATCTGAAGCGAGAGTTTGCCCATAAATTGTCCGTGCTCTCCATTCAGGACTTTGGAAAAAAGGACTGACTTGAAGCCCTTATACACTGTCTTAATTTATCAAGGACATTACAGAACAGAATGAAAACTTTCAGTGTCTTGATTCACACCCCAAAACCAGAGACCACGTGACAGCAGCACCTCCATCGCTAAGGGAGGTGCCCTGTCCCCGCCCCCACTACAGCAGCTGCCCTGGACAACCGCTGGGCACTGGGGCTCAGCTGTGCAGCCGGGGACGGCATGGGGAGATAGAGTGTGCCCAGGGCCGATGTGCACCCTGGGCCTGCTGACAAGGAGACCCCGGAGAGGCCCATAGAGGACAGACACGTAGAGACACTCAGCAGAGACAGGTGGGGGAGACACGCCATCAGCTGATTGGCGGCTCCTTCTGCCCCAGCTTTCAGGGACCTGCGTCAGAACCCCTTTCCGATGGGGCCCCACCAAAAGGGGCCTTAAATCTGTGGCAGGCTTTCGGGCCTCAGCAGCCCCGCTTTGGGCCGATCCCGTTTGGGCATTTGCCCACGAGAGGATGGGTGACTTCGATGTCCCGCTGGTGAACCATTCTCCTTCCCCCGCTCTGCGTGCACACTAACCCTATTACGGGTCTCTCACATGGGAGCCTGCTTTGTCTTTTTGTGCATGGATGACCACACCCTTTCGAACGCGCAAGTTTGGGGGTCTCGGGACAACCCTCAGCCACCCACTAACAAGTACGCCCAGGAGAGGAGATCACATCACAAGCAGATGTGAAGGGATAACCCCCGGTGCACCTCTGTCTCCTCCCACCTGGAGCCCCTCGTAAGTGCGAGGCCTGCCTTCCTGTCCTTGGAAATTACGCTTCAAGCCCCCCTTCCAGGAGCAAGGCAGCTGGAGCCCTCGCGGCCCCGTGTTCCCACTCTGTGGTCCGTGTGCTCATCCTCTAGATATTTCTCAGGGCAGAGCGGACACGGTCTCGCACCGTCCTGCCCCCTGCAGAGGCGGGGGCGACTCCTTGGTGATGCGGCGAGCGCCGCGATTGCAAGGCAAAGCCACGCAGCCTGAACATTCGTTCTTTGTGTAATCCTCTTATTTCAGTGCTGATTTTTTTTTATACATTTGGGCTTGGAAAACATCGTGTGTACAAAGCAGACCTGCAGCGACGCTGACAGGCAAGTGCGGGCACAGGAGCGGCCCATCAAAGTGCAGTTAGAATCCACAAACTGGAAAAGGCGATCACACAAGAACTTCAGAAAGAATGTCAAACTCATACTCCAACCCCTTCTTCCTACATGAGCGAATCAAAGATGCAGGAACACTGAAGACTTTCTGTCCCCCCATCATCATTTCAAGCCATTTCTCGACACTTCTGCCCATTATCAGCTGATTCACCTGCACTGTGCTCCACTCTCCTTTGTGTTTTAAACTTAACTCAGGATTCTAAAGCAGTAACTCTTCATTTCCATCATTTCTTTGCTCAAACCTTTAGACACTCTTTCCAAATCAATTTACTAAGATCCGCTTCTCTATCTTAAGTAGAACATTTTGACCAACTGAAAAAAAAATTCAGACAGATGCTTTTTAGCTCACAAACTGTACCAAAATAAAAAAAAAAACAAAGTAAGTTGTCTCCTACCTATAGTTGTAATAACAGTGCCAGCAAAGAAGAAGGAGCTTCCCAAATCCCAGTGGCTGATTTGATTGGAGGTGTTTCCGAAAGGGATAATCCCTGCATTTATTGCTGCCACTATTTGCTGCAAGTTTAAAAAGAAATTTATCAGTTAACATGAATCACAGAGAAGCATCAAACAGCACATATCCCACCCCAAATGACCAGATAGAAAAAGAGAATCATTTAAATCCCATTTAAAGTATACAGCGTTGCTTAAAACTTTATACTAAAGAATTTAATGACCGTTAAATTATCAGACAATTATATTTGATATCAAGTGAAAGGTTCTCCATGAAGCTTGTACGAACATGCGTTCCCATCCTCACCCATTCCCTTATTTTAAAACTTATCTGAATTAACAATGAAATATGCAATGTTTTTTAGTAAGTATCACAAGAGTTAAACTATCAGATTGCGAACTACAATTTACATAATAATATATAACAGCTTTATCAAAAAACAAGCATTCCCAATGTGCTCGGCCTCTGAAATGTTAAACACATGCACCACGCCTGGACATACAGTTCAGGGACATCCCAGAACAGGCTGGATGGGGAGACAGCAGCATTTCACAGGTTCAGGCCTGTCCCCCGTGTCTAGATACTCAGAATCCTGACAGCATCCTATACGTCCTCTGACACTGAGATTGGCAGCGCTGGAGATGACCGTCAGCTGACAACATCCCCATAGGGATGCTAGCGTGCCTGCTGCCGTGGATGGAGGGAAGTGGCAGACACGTGACATTATCCTCCCTCCGTCCATCACCAGATGTTGGGGAAAGGAAGGGGAGAGCCAGGAACACAAAACACAGAAGAGAACATGTTGGGAGAAATTGTGCAGTAAAGGAGAGACATGCAGACTATAGAAGCCTCTGTGGGGAAGAGTTTTAGAAATGTTTATCGCTTAGTTTCCAGATTTTAAACTTAGAAGGAACTTCATTTGTTAGGCAAGAGGTGAGGACCAGGACAGGTAACCTGACATGTTTAAGGGGATGGAGTTTGATGCCTGCACTGTGAAGACAAGCAGATCCCAAAGAAGGGCTGTCACGTGGAAACTAGCAGATAACCCAGAGCTGAAATACAACACAAAATCCCATCCATTTGCTCTGTCTTAATCTATAAACTAAAATTGAAGACGTGTATGTAAGTCTGTTTAATTACAACCATTTTATAAACATTTAAGACACATTAGGAAAGTAAACAAAGGCATAAAGAGGATAACAAAAATTATTCATAAATTCAAAAATAAGAGATACCACCACTGGTGTATTTAGATATCTACTCTTGGTACTTTTCACATAGTTGGATTTATGAAATATGTAACATGTGTTCTCTAATTTTTCTTAATATTATTCCAGATGCATATTTCCCTTGTCAAGATCGTAGTCACTTAATCATTGCTGAATATGTAGACATATACACCCTGTTCCAAAATGTGTCTACTCTGAAAGTGCTGTTGAGAGTATAGTTGTGTAAAAATATTTTTTTCTGTATGTTTCCTTGGGAGAGATTGCTAGAAATAAATATGCCATATTAAGGATTATGAACATTTTTAAGACATTTGATTTGTAGTAACTAATAACTCTCTAAGAAGACTGTTAAAATTTACAACTCCCCATCCCAACAATTTACAAATGCCTAGCAATATTTTTAACTCTGGTATTAATGACACATTATCTTTACTGAACTGATAATTATTTATATGTCCATTATTGTGAATGAGGTTTAACACTGATGTTTCCTTTATCACATATCTGCACCATGTATTTGGTTTTGAGATAACTGATTCTATTTATCTTCATGTTTTTAATATCAGGAAAGGCATTTAAAACATGTTCTCTGCAGCTACTAGCCAACTATGCTTTCATAAACCTTAGAATCATCTAATTAAATTTCATAGTAATTGCATAGGTTTAACATACTTCCAGTTGTTTAGAATCTGTGAACTCTACAAAATAAGAGAAGTGCGCACTATTGTAATAGTGAAGCTTCTCATTATAGAACATGGTATGAAGCTCCACTTATTGAGTCTCTTTAGCCTGAAATAGAGAATTTCTACCTACCTCATATGGGTCTGTAACGTTATTCTTAGGTCCTGCTTAAATTACACTTAGTTGTGGCTGCCGTGTTGTGTGTGTGTACTTCTCTGCAATAGTAACTCTCAAACGTTCTTATCTCAAAACCACTTTACGGTCTCAAAAATTATTGAAGACATCAAGAGTTTATAGCAATTGATATTTACTGTATTAGCTTGAATGTCTAGTTTTCAAATGTTTTGATTAATTTATGTAAAAATAGCAATAAGCCTATGATATGGCAACATAAGTAACCTACTGTTATGAAAAATAAATATTTTCCAAAACAACTGCTTCATGAAAAGAGAGGTGGGTCTCCCTGGTGGTGCAAGGGGTTAAGTCACAGCACTATGAAGCTATCAGCAGCCACTGCAGACTGAGTTCGATCCCCAGCCAGGGAGCTTCCCACAGGGCGCAGCAGACCTCTTTTGTCTCCCTGCTGCTCCCTTCAGCAGTGCATTTCAGTGGATCCGCCTGTTCTGCTCCCCACTCTTTCTCTGGTGATTCCTCTCACCATTCCCACACCTCTGGCTTACACCCCAGCTCTTGTATGTATAAATAAATAAATCTTAAAGCAAGAGAGAGGAGCACCAGGTTATAGTTTTATAAATCTTTTCAATATCTGATTCACTAGAATAAACAGACCCTAACAGAAGCTTTTGCATTCAATTTGCAGGGCAAGTTAGCACATCTCATGGCCGAGGAAAGCCCCACTGCAGACTCGTGAGAAAATGAGAGTGAAAGGCAAGAACATCTCAGCACAAACTGGGAAAGTTGCTCATGAGAAGCCCTGCGACCACATCTTGAGAACCATTGCTCTGTCCTGAGCCCTAATTTTTCCTTTTGTTTTGCTTCATTTTGTTCTCTGTCTTGAAAATCATAATAAGCAAGTTTACAGCTGACAAATAATGGCTTTTTATTTTCGTAACTCTCAATAGCTGTATTTTATTACTTTTCATCTTGTATTGCATGGGCCAGTGTTTCCAGAGCAACTTTAAATAAAAATTATAAGAAAAGATATCCGTGGGTTTTGTCACATAAAATCCTTAAGGCTTTAGTGTTTTATGATTAAACATATTGATAGTTAGCAAGAAAATGGGATTTAATTAAAGGATTTTGAGAACAGGTTAATGGGAAGAACAGATGAAACAAAAAAAGGTAAAAATGTCTTTCAATAATATTTTAATAAAATAATAAACATACCAGGCATGTACATGAGTCTTATGAGTATAGGCTCAGTGATTTCTAGCTCTGTAGTGCTCCCCCCTCCAATAAACCATAGTAAAGATCAAGGAAATGGGGGTTGGGTGGGGACATCAAAGTGTCTTTTTATATTTCACAGACATTTCCTCAATATATTTATTCAAAAAAATATTTATCAAGGGTTTATACGGTCCTAGGCAATGGGGTAGCAAGAGAGTGAAAATATGAGGGATAGAGCTACAGATGAGAAAACATAAGGCTCGTAATTACACTGTACCCCATTCAATATTATTATTTCATTGACTACAAGTAAGCTAATTCTTCCCAAAAGTGACTCATTACAGCTTTCATGACCAGCACCATCATTTTAAACTTTTTTTTTTTTTGCTTTTAAATAAGGTATGATGCTACCCTAACACTTGGATATGGTCCACAAATTATTTTAATGCAAAAGAAGCAAAGACGGACTAATAATCAGAAACAGTAATGTCTGACAATGCGTGGGTTGCAAATAGTTATCACAGAGCTGTGATTATTGCAACAGAGGCCTGAGCTGGAACTCTGATTATATCAAATCACTTTGAAAAGGGCTCTACCATGAAGTCCTTTCTCTGGAATAGCCTTGTAAATGTATTTTATATTTCTTGTCCAAGGTCTCTTGCTCAATATCCCCAGGAAATCGGATGCCCTTGGCCAGTGCACTAACATAGACCTGCAATTTCAACCTCAATTCAGGCCATCAAAACACTTAACAAAGTCCCCATAAGAACTTTTTGTACGTGCCTTATTCTGTGACAACAGCAATTTCTTCATCAATAATAAAAATTCACTTTTCCACTCAAGGCAACTTTTTTTTTAAGATTTATCTATCTATCTATTTATTTAATTATGCATAGAAGAACTGGGGTGTAGGCCAGAGGTGTGGAAGGTTAAAGGGTTCACCAAAGACAGAGTGGGGAGCAGAACAGGCAGATCTACAGAAACACAGTGCTGAGAGGAAGTGGGGGGGGGAACAGGAGAGGTCTTCTGTGCCCCATGTGGGTCAGTTCCCTGGAAGGGATCGAACTCAGGCCCTAGAGGTGATAGACTTAACCCCTCGGCCACCAGGGAGGCCCTCAAGGTAACTTGTGGACAGAAAAGTCACGTTGACAACATACGAACATGTTGAACTGTTTAGGTCAGGGTAAAGGAAATAGGGCAGCCTATGCATTTCATCCTAACACATAATTTCATCCTAATAAAGAGCTGATTAATGAAGGGCTTCAAACAAAATCTACAAGAGAACTAGTAAAAGACTCCACTGGTTTGGTTCATACTCAGTTTTGCCCTTCAGTTTAGAGACAAATAGAGACCACACATTAAGGCAAGGACACCAAAGACAGGCTGCAAGTCTAGAGAATGGGCTAAAACTCAAGGAGCAGAGAGCTCTGAGGCATACACTCATAGAGATGATAAAACGAATTACTCAGGAAAGTTAAGTATGCAAAATCTTAGTTTCCATGACAACAATGGCTTTAGAATGAAAGGTCACAGAGACCTACTGCGAATTTGTTAATTCGTGAATTGTAAGAAGTAGATGTCTCGATGTCATCTGGCGTTCTGGAACTATATTCAGCTTTAACACCAAACACTGATAAGACACACTCACTTGTAATCCCACAAGACTGGCACGCTTTGGAATCCAAGGCGATCACTGACAGTCATGAAAATGTTCCTGGGAGTCTAGTCCAATGACTAGGAATAACTTTTCCATCAGGTACTGGACGAGCTATTTTTACAATGAAGGAAAGAAACGGCAAATGAAGTAGCCTCCAGGAAGGCCTGAAGAGCGTCTTGTTTTCAAAGTAGGTTGTACTGCAGATCTCAAAATACAAGTGACACCAGTTTTCATTTCACTCCTTTTTTCTCTACTCATCTGCTCATGTTCATCCAAACAAAACAGAAAGTCCTGAACGCTTTCCCCAAATTCCTCCTCTGTTAATGTCATAATCGGGATTTCATTAAACTATGTTTCATACCTATAGTCCTACAAGCAGAGTCACATTAATAATTTGAAAACTACATGACACAAAAATTCTAACAGCAGGCACAAGGCAATGGCCTCGCTGGGTCACACAGTGAAGTGGGCGGAAGTGGTTCAGTTTTGATCAGATATTCCCGATTGCTCTCATCTCTTTCTCCTTGGAAAAGGGAATTGATTTCCAATAAATTGGTACAATGGTTAAGTCCAGTTTTATCTATACTGATATCTGAGTTGTTACACAGTTCCTCAAAAAGTAAGTATTCATTGGCCAGATTTCTGCGCCTTACTGTCCAGTATTTCCTGACAGAGACCTGGCTTCATCCTGGGCGAAGGCCTGTCCACAGGGAAGGAACAGCACTGCCACACCCACTTCAACCAGGTAAGCAAGGGTATTTTGAAAGACTTGAAAAATGCGTGACAGGGAAAACAAACTAACAAATGACACTTTGGAGGCCAAAGGCCGTAGTACGAGGCTACAGCGGGGGCATCTTCAGGACTTGTGTGCCATAGTCTTTGTCCGCCAGCAACGTGTTGTCACAGATGAGAACTGCTGTCAAGGGGGGCAGGACCCCCTGCATTCTTCTATTTTTTTTAAAGATTTATTTATTTATGCACACAAGCTGGGGTGTAGGCCAGAGATGTGGGGGGGGCGGTGAGAGGGTTCACCAGAGACATAGTGGGGAGCATAACAGGCGGATTCACTGAGATAATCTGCTGAGGGGAGCAGCAGGGAGACAGGAGAGGTCTGCTGCGCCCTGTGGGAAGCTCCCTGGCTGGGGAGTGAACTCATGCTGCAGTGCTCTGGTTAGCTTCATAGTGCTGAGACTTAATCTGTTTTGCCACCAGGGAGGCCCCCTGCATCATTCTTAACCCTCCAGCTCCGGAGCAACTTGAGGAAGACCCAACACCAATGGTGTGAACAGCGTGGCAAGTCCTGCAAACGAATCCAGAGCGCATGCAAGATGCCCCACCCCGGCAGGCTGGGGCTCCACGAGGCATGGGGGCGGGGGGGGGGGGCAGCCACCCCACCAGCAGGTTGAGGCAGAGAGCCACGTTTGATTATCTGTTTTCCTAAGTGTGTTTTTTATTTTTTTAAAGACTTAATTTATTTATGCATACAAGCCGTGGTGTAGGCCAGAGGTGTGGGGGGGCGGGGAGGGGGTCGTGAGAGGACTCACCAGAGACAGAGCGGGGAGCAGAACAGGTGGATCGACTAAAGTACACTGCTGAGGGGAACAGCGGGGAGACAGGAGAGGTCTGCTGCGCCCTGTGGGAATCCCCCGGGCCGGGCATAGAACTCGCGCTGTATCTGCTGACAGCTCCACAGCGCTGGGCTTAACCCACTGCACCACCACGGAGGCCCCTAAGTGTGTTTTTTAAACCTTTATTGGCCACCTCTGACTGAAATGCTATTTATTTATTTCATCTGCTCAAGCTTTCCCTCTAAGGCCAGCGGCATGCAGCAGTCTTAGTCACTGGGGCTGTTTCTCGGGCCATCACGCTTACCGAATGAGGCTATGCCAAGAGGCAGCTGTCTCAGGACTCAATGGCAACTTGCCAGCATATCTTTGGCACCATGGGGGAGGGCACCCAGAAAGCAGACGCCTCTTCTTCACAGTCTCTGTGTGGTGTTCTGGGAGCTAAAGCAACCCATGGGCTTCGAGGTGGGCCAATTCCCTGAGGGAGCACCACCTGGGACTGGTGACAGTCTACCAAGGAGCAAACAACTTCTAGAAGAGGAAACTATAGCGGACAGCTCTACACGAGCGCTACAGGAGCCACTCCAGCTAACATTACTAGCCTGAACCATATGAAACTGCCAATATCCAAGTACTTTTTGGCCTACAAAATGGCAATGTTTATCATCATCATCCAAAAGAACGGCACTTAAATTTTCATAAACAGCGTGTAACTGTGTAATAACAAGCTAAACCGCACTGCAGTTTGATATTTATTGCTGCAGCATTAACGCTTATTCCCATAAGCAGGATCATTACTAGTGAATCTTTAACGGTCTTGCTTGCAACATTGCCCTGAGGGATACAAAAACTTGCTGGTCCAGTTAAATCCTAGAGGGTTGAGAATGAGCCTCCAAGGAAACACGGACTGACTGGTGAATCCTTATCGGAAGTTGCAAGTGTGTCCAGCTTTTGCACATATCTGAGAAATCAAGGGCCACTGTCTAATATTTAGGATGATTACATTGTGCACAAATAAATTTGTAGATTTATCATTTGCTATCAAGTTTTCCACAGTAATATACATTCTTACCTCCAGTTTTATAAACAAACTTTGACATTTTTCAGAAACTACAAATTAATTGGAGATGACACTTGCTTCTTCTCGCTTTATTTATTAAAAATAGAGAGGCAGCTACATAAATCCAAAAAGAGGAAAAGAAACCCTCAACACTTGCAACTGCTGTTAAGTATTGATAAAGGTTATAGTTTCTAAATCTAACATCAGTCATCTTTTTCTTTCTTTAAAAAATAAATTTATGATTTCACATGGAGAAAAAAGATGTAGTATATCTGCATATTTTATGCAGAACATAAGTGACTAAATTGTTTTATATTTAGAATCTGGTTTGCTTGTTTTCAAGGTTTCCCCAGAATCTATCTTTTAATTGAGAAAGGTAATAGGCGATAATGTTTTTAATCTGTTGTTTTTGTTAGAAACAACTTGAGTGAAAATATCTTTCACGGTTTCATAAAAAGGCTTTCAAAATCCTTGAGTGTGTTTCTAAGTAACGCGTGACCTAAGTTGAACCACATATTAATTAGAAACTTCTTATAAAGAAGCAGTCTTTTAAAAAGCAAGAAACTTAATTCTTGCAACCTGGAAGAGCTGGTGTTCTCCCTCCGGGGTGGGGGGGTGCTCCCCAAAGGAGACCTCCGAAAACGCCTCTGATGGCAACCCCTCCCCCATGTCTGCCCTTCTATTTAGGGTTTATGCCATCGCAGGTCAAAGCTATTTCTGCACAGGCTGACGAAGTGTACAGCTTGTTTCTTGCTCTTCTCAAAGCATAAATTTATTTCCTACACGTAGAGACAAAAGCTTAGCCCCCAAGGAGGAAACAACGGTGACCGCAGGTGTCTCCACCTGGGACAGAGCCAGAGGCACTCAGCTGCCTGCCAGGCTTGCCTCCACTCGTCATGTCCACCTGGGAATATTCTGGAATCACAACAGTAATATATGTATTATCGGACATTTCAAAAAACGGGAATTAAAAGAAATTTTTAATCAGTCACAAAGCCTACAAATGTTTTTTTTTTCCTTTTTTTGCAACATGTGTGTATTCAATTTCTGGTTTTGATAATAGTTATAATCGTGAAATGTTTTCCAAGAGCATAAGCATGTTCCAAGGTATTTTCAAGTCATCGATAGCTCACCTCTTCTCAATATCTCACCCCTAATCAATATGTCACCTCTCAGTCATGAGCAGCCACTGAGAACACAACCACCCTCCATCACTGAACGGGTATGATTCCCAGTACCCAACCAAGTTCAAGTGACTGTTTACAAAGCTGTCACGGAGACTGTGTGTCGGATAAGGACAGAACTCACAACAATGGGGTTCTGCCACTTTGAACCTGGTCATGTGGGAGGTAGAGCCACAGTCAAGCCCCTCGCGTCCTTGGGACCCTGAAGGAGTCAGCAAAAGACCCCTGAAGCCCGTCCACACACCCGCATGTCCCCAACTGTGGGTTCCCCCCATGAGGTTTTCTAAATTCTACGTTAAGGTGTGATGTATTCATATCCTGCTTGGCTATCGCCCCAGCTTTTGCCCCCCCCCCCACCTCATCTCAGCTTAACTGGGGACCACAAGATTCAGAAAGGATGGCAAGAGGAACAGAAAGAAGGAGAAGTCAGAAAGAAAGAAAAGCTCACGTGGCAGGAAGAAGACAAAGGGTGTTTAGATAGCAGAGACAGTCCTGGAAGAACAGGAACTCAATACAATAACAGTCACTCTTCTAGGAAGTTCTTCTAAAAGAGGCTGTCTTTAAAGAGAACTCGAGGAGGCAGGAGACTGAATGAGGAGAGACAGCCTCCCAGGCAGTATTTTTATACCACTTTGCCTCAGGGTTACCGCTCTCACCCACACGGATTCATGCAGTTTTTAAGGCCCAGAGTTCTAAGCTGATGAGAAAAAAATAACCCAAAGTGGAACAAAGGAAGTTTTACTCTGTTAATTATATGCAGCCATAGAACTCCCAAATTTGGAGATTCTGTTGACTTTGCCCAATAAAATGTCACTGATCTCTTTCATTTCATTTTCCAGTACAGTTAAGCCTATATTTCCATAACAAGTACAAGTTTCAACAAAAAAAAGTGTTTTACACCTATGTAAAAGTAATCACAGGGGAAAGAGTTATTGAAATTATTCAAGTTTCAACAGAAAGGCATTTTTTTATTGGAGGTTTTTAAAACAAATCACCTTCTTCTCTGGCCTTTCTGAATAGATCTTCTCAGGGTCTGGACACAGAACAGGCAGCAAAGTGGCCAATTAACCCAATTTGTATTTGACTAAACCGAGCTGCCCACAAACCAAATCAGTCCCCAATAAAGGGAAAATATCACAATGTTAAAACATTCCAATAACATTCTGATGGACGGCTGTTTCGGGCCCTGGGAAATTCTAGGTATTTCTCCCTGCAACTAAGTTGACTCACAGCCATCAATAAGCCCGCAAGGAGCTCTGTGCTAGCAGGCTCGGGAGTAAGTTCTTAACGCGCTGCCCAGTGAGTTCAGCGCGACTTACTAACACTCAGCAGAGAAAAGGAAGTCTTGCAAAACTGCTTAATGTGTTTATATTTCTTGGCTCAACGTCCCAAAATCAAGACAGCAAAAATAATAGTTGAATAACTTCTCCAAACGTAACGATTCATACACACCCTGCGTCTGCCCCTGGCTCTCCTCCAGCCCCCACCTTTCCCAGCGACACGCCCATCAGCACACCGGCCAGTCAGCACAAATACTGGACGGGCTGAAATTCATTTCGCTGCAAAAGGGGACTTGATAGAATGTCTTTTTTTTTCTTGCACAAATAGAATCATGAATCAATTATTAGTATGTTCAACTTTACTTTTTGCCCAAATAGAAGTATTATAGATAATCTGGAACAGGGCAGAATTTCTTACACCTTTTCAGGCCAGCTGGAACAACCGTGCTCCCTCTGACACCTGTCCAGTAGCTATTGCTCAAAAATGCGCTGGACGCCTGGGGGCCCCTCAGGGGCCTCTGTGGGCCTGAGAGCCATAGCACAGCAGGCCTCTGGGAGCGAAGCTGGCCCTCTCCTGTGCCTCTGACACACTGTGCTACTCATCTTCATTCTTGAGAGAACAGCCACCCCGAGAGCAAGCGGCCTAAGGGAGGTGCCCCCAAAGTTACAGGGTACACGAGAGCCGGGAGGATCTTCTCTGCCTAGAGACCCCAAACATGAGACCACTGTCCCCCCGCCCCCCCAGTCGGTGGAGGAGAGTCTAACACCTGGCAAGGTGATGAGCTGGGTCAACACCACAATGGTCTGCCCCAAATCCGCTCTAAACAAGAATGTGTTTGTGCTGCGGGGGGTGGGGCTGCTGGGAGGGCTGAGCTGGGCAGGGCTGGGGGCCTCTCCCCAGCCGGGCAGCTGGGAGCAGCAACGCACTTGAGCTCGCTCACTGCTCCCTGTTCGTCACCTGCAGACACCCCCCAAGCAGCCGGCCCCCCAGGTAACTCTTTGGAAACAGCCACACCAGACCCAGGATGCCCGCCCGGCATCTCCTCAACCAACCGGGCCCCCAACCCGCAGGGCCCCCGGGAGTCCGAGGATTATTGTTATTTATCTTCCCCAAAAGCTGGGGCGCAGAGAGGCTACCTGGGTCCCACCTTCAAAATAAGTCACAACAATCAGAACACAAGCTGGCAAGCCGTGTCCTGGTTACAGCGTGGCTGTGTTGTCTCGGCCGCACACTTCGCAGTCACCGTTTACCCTCCTGCTCTGCAAACACTCGGAAAGTTCCAAGCAATAAATACGTCGAAAAACAAACTTTTTTTAGAATCCATTCTTGTGGGCATCCCCGGCGGCTAGGGGCTGAGTCTCAGGCTATTACCGCTGCGGCCTGAGTTCTATGCCCGGCCAGGGAGCTTCCCACATGGCACAGCAGACCTCTCCCGTCTCCCCGCTGCTCCCCTCAGCAGTGGATTTCAGTGGATCTGCCTGTTCTGTTCCCCACTCTGACTCTGGTGAACCTTCTCACCCCCCGCACCTTCGGCTTACACCCCAGTTCTTCTACTCAAAAAAATATGAATCTTAAAAAAAAAAAAATCCATCCCTGAATCTGAAGCTGGAGAACATCTTGTTTATTTTATCCACACGTGTAAGACGGATCCCAAAGAATCTTCTGCCTGGTCCTGCGTGTCTGCCCCAGAATCCAGCAGCTGTCTGCAGTGCTCACTAGAATTACTGGCCCCAGAGATTACTGATTTCTATGCCCCTGCAGAACACGGCCATGGACAGAACAGAGCACGAGCTGCCTGTCCCGGGTCACGGAAAGGGGGCAGGACTCGGCAGGCCGATGGCGGCGCCCTCCGGCTGTGAGGGGGTTCACTCAGGTCCCAGAACACCATACTCGCTGCCCCCAGGCTCCCAGCTGCCTTCTCGTCCCTCAGCTCCAGGGCCACGGTCCTGTCCCCCTCACACCGGGCGATTTCACTGACCCCAAAGACATTAAGCATCCCTGACAGGAATGAACTCCCCCTCACGGTCTTCACCCAGAGCCACCCCCGCCCGCTGTCTGGAAGGCGACTCCAGCAGTGAGCCCGGGGCTTTCCCCACACCTGCGCCACCCGTCCGTCCTAGCTCACTGACTGGAAACCTTCTTTCTTCAGATTTTCAGGCCTAAAGCCTTTGAATCATCCTTAGCTTCTTTTCCAGCCATCTCCCATCCAATCCCATTGGCCTTGCCTTCAACGTGCCCGCATCTGACAAGTTATGCTCCTCTCTCTCCCTTCGACCAGACCACCACCGGCTCCCAGAGGACGTGCAGCTCTGCTCAGCGACGCCTGCTCCTCGCTGGGGGGCCGCCACACCCCCCAAAGCTCTAAGGCCGTTGTGTCTTTGCATGCTTGAAGTCCTTCTGTGACCCTGTCCTCGAGCCCAGTAATACCCACGGTCCCGAACACTGGCCTACCAGGCCCTCCGGGGCCATTCACTGGTCTACGAGTCCCTCGGGGCCCATCTGCTGGTCTGCAGGCCCCATGGCCCCCGTTACCTCTCTCGCCTTTCTCTTAAACACAGATTCCCTCTTCATCACCCCTTCGAAGCATGTGGCCGCTCTGCCAGGAATGCGCCAGCCTCTGGGCCTTCGCTCTCGCCTTCTCTCCTCCTGGAATGCCTCCCCTGGCTATCCCATGCCTGGGCACAGCTCACTAGTTATCATCTTTCCGATCTGTGCTGAATTATCTGAATTCCCTCATCTGCGCATTTACTTAGTCCAGGCAGTGAGTATCACACAGCCCAGATTACTTTTTGCAGAGCACTAAGAATTGCCTTATGTATTTATGAGATTATTTCTTGTTCCTGTAACTATAAGAGCCTTACTGGAGTTGCTCAGTTTTAAAACCTGACATCTCAAATGGAGTGACATCAGCAAAACAGCAGAATAGGAAGATGCTATTGACGCAACAACAGTATGTGGGCTGACCCCTCCGTGAGAAACCCAAGAACCAGTTATGTTTACCCCAAGTGAGAAGAAAACCAGTGAGGCTGGCAGGAGACTCCATGCCACGTGTTCTCTGCAGGCCTCCCGGGTTCTGTGTGGTCTGAACAGGAGAAAACGCCCAGCTTCTCCCTGGGGAGAGAGAAAGCTGGGGTGGGCCTCCAGCGCTCTGGATTGGGGACTGGCTTCCATCTCGCTTGCCTCTGAGCACTAACAGGACCCAGCACAGCCCAAGGCCCAGGTCAGTAAGCACGAAAGAGCTGGGCAGCCCGCTTCTACTCCAGAGGACGGAGCCTGGGGCAGCGCAACAATGCCACCTGAGGGGAAAAGAGAAAAGTGGGGCGTGGGTCCAACATTCTGGCTCTTTTGGGGGGGGGGCTTGAGCATTGCCAGGTACATAGTAGGCATCCAAGAGAGTCATTTAATGGATAAATATTCATGAAATTTTCTCTCATCTACCAGATCAATTTTTTGTAAAATTTTTAAATTGTTTCATGTCCCTTTATGAACGGATTTTGAGTTATTTGCTGCTTGAACTTGTGGAATCCTTTTTAGAAATCCATTTGTAACTGGCAATCTTTTGCGGTAAGAAACTTCAAAGAGACACCTAAACATTCGGGAGGATTCTCCCTAATCCTAAAACTCTGAGGTTTCCGTTCATTCATACAGCATAGGAGGCAGCAAGAAAAATGAGATGATACTCGTGAAACACTGAGTCACAGCTGTATGGGGTGGAGAAAGGATGCAGACGGCAGCTTCCTCCGCAAACATCTGGATCACTTACTGCAACAAAATAAGAAGTGTTAGCATAGCTAGATCTGATCCTAGAATGGTGCTGATATTCAGAAGACAGAAGAATAAAGGAAAAGGGAAAAATTGAGGGCTTATTTTTCAGAGGGCAGAGTTGGGGAAGCTGATCGTGAATCCACTGTTCCATTACTAACTAGTGGATTATTCTTAGGAAAATGATTTGAACCGTTTGTTTCTTCCAGTTCTGAAATGACTGAGTTTAGCAAGGCAATCTCTGCTACAGACTCCAAGTTCCAAAGTCAGCATTCACGCCTCACGGTGTTACATGCAATTAATTCAAGATACGTTATGGACAAACTATGCTGACCTTTTCTTTTCATCGCCTACCTTATAGATAATTATCCTTTTGCTTGTTTCTTGAATTGTCTTTTAGGCTCAAAGACACACCGCAGCTTGGTTTAAATGTAAGAATAACTTATTTTATTTTTCTTCTCCCACAAGAAGGGCCTCTTATTAGTTCCCTATCATGAATGGTATCTAGTAACTTAATCTTGCATCAGGAAAGTCACAGAGTGTAAAACACGAACAAACAGACAAGCGCGTGATGAATCAAGGAATAATAAGGTGGGGGTGGTGAGTAATGGAGAATTAAGCAGGAGTTCCTGTCCTCTCAAAAAACACTTTTTGCATAATAGCACAGTACAGCTGTCCAAGAAAAACATGCCTCAGGAATAATGCCATTATTACAGAATGACATTATTTACAATTTTAATTAAACCCAATTATTTAAAACTAGCTTCATGAAAGGCATGGGCGAATCAAGAGTCAAATGCCATCATCTGATAAAATAAATTCTGGTGTGAAAACTGATGTGAAGCTTCAAAACTTGTTAACCAGACAGGGAAAAAGGAAGCCCGTACTTACTAAAGAAAAAGTAATTACACCATTATTTATGTAGCAGGTAAGCTGTGACATGGCGGAAGTACCAACCACAGGACGGTTTGAAATAAAAAACAACTTCTAAAGGCAATAAAATATCTCTCTTTGACCCTAAAACAGATAGTGGGATTTATTTTGAGAAGATAAAAATGAAGGAAAGGGCTTCCCCACAGAGAGGCCAGGAGCAGAATCCCCTAGAGGTCACCCACACTCACTAAAACTGTCTCCTCCAGGAATCTCAGACACATGGAGTTGAACATATAATATCGACTTCAGAATCCTCACCGGCCCCGGCCCCGCTACCCCTCCCTCCCCCAATCACACATACCACCTGCATCCTCACCTCAGCACCCCTTCCTGAAAGGCCCCCCCTCCTGCCAGCCCAGCCCCTCACTGTGCCCACTGCTACCACCACGTAAAATTTCTCCATGGAACCTTTCAATTTTCTTCCATCTACTCTCCCTAACAAAGATTACTGGCTTAGGACACTGTGATGCAATTGTTTCTTTCTAGAATTTTCTAGAAAATTCTCTCTAGAATTTTTCTCTTCCCATTGTATGAAAAGCCTAGACCACTTCTCAAGGCCTCTCGGGCTCCAGACTGCTCCCCTCACCTCGTAGAGAGGGCCCAGCACACGGGGTCCGCATGGGCCTCAGAGCACCCTGGATGTTCTCCCCTGCCTCAGCCGCCCCCAAGGACTTCCCAGGACTGACTCTAGCTCATTCAAGTGTCATTGCTCAAGCTCTCGCCTCATTTCCCAAGGAAAGTTAGTCTCAACACACACCCTCCCTAACGGCCCGCCCATCACTCCAGCTCACTAGGCCAACTGGGCCGTCCTGACACTCAACCCTTTGAAATCATCTAGTTCAGGCATCCGTCTGTTTAAAGACCACCCCCTTCCCCTCCCACCCCCACGCTGGAGCAGGAGCTTCCTAAGAACAGGGGTCAATGGTTGAGCTTTGTGTGTGGAATCTTCTCCATGCTTAGAACAAAAGCTTTCCAGAACTGTCCCATGCGGACAGAGTGACCAAGTCGGTGGTGAGCGCCGTCACTACTCCTTGCTGGAGGCGAGCAGGTCTCAGTGCCAACTGTCGCCCTTCTCCACAAAAGCTAACAGGCGCTCAGGACAGACACAAAGTGTCCCTGGCCGAGGGCTCAGGAGGAGATCTCAGGACAGCAAGTGAGAGGCCAAACGTTCCAAAAATTCAGACTCACAAAATCAAGCTGCAAATCAGTTTTCTCCCCCAGGACGAGTTATTCTGACCCACAGTTAAATGTGACCTTGCTCACTGGGGCTGGACATCTGACGATGAGTGCTGGCTGGCAGAAGCAGCACTTGCCTCGGCTGATGGGGTGAGGCAGCAGCACCCCGAGAGCATCAGCAACAGCAGAACCACACCCCCAACCTCTGATGTCCTCATGGACAGCTCTGCCATTGGACATACGTTTTCTCTAAGGGGAGCGGAGTCACCAAAGCAAGCGTCACACCAAGGCTACGAGGCCATTGGGCTGCCGGGCCCCAGAAGCGCCTGGTCCTGAGCGCCTGAGATGAGGCTGCATGAAAAAAAAAAAAAAGTCCATTAAAGAACGTGACTTCTGAGCGCCTCCATGGCTATTTTAGAGAAAATAAAATCTGCCCCTTATCCCAGGCAGAATAACACATAAGACACTCCGCAGCCGCCTACCCACTATGTCTCTGCTTCTAGGCCACTGGCACCTGCCTTGCCGGAGCTCCACTAGCAAACCCTGCCCCCACGCCCTGTGCCAGCAGCAGGGCACAGGACTCTGCGGACTCAGAGTTCCCCTGAGTACCCCCCGCAAGCCCCCCACAAGTCTGGGGACCTGAGGTGCCCCTACCACTGGTTTCACACCACAATGTCTAAACAGACACAGGCTGCCTGTTCACCCCAGAATCTCAGGCGCTCCCCGCCAGAGTCACCACCACACTCGGGCCGCAAGCTCAAGTCCAAAGAGAAGAGAGTTTGCGTCACTGTATCGGTCACATAATCAAGCGCCTTCAGCTCAGCCTCTGTGGTCCATGAACAGCTGTGACAGGGAAGGAGAACTCTCCACTCCCCCAAAGGAGTGCATCCTTTCTGGTGATCAGGAGTTTCTGGTGAAGCCCCATACTCCTTTTTCACAAAAGAAAAATGGTTTTCACAAAAGAAAAATGGATGCATGACTTTAGAAAGGGGACTTTACAGTGTCTGAGAAATGGTGCTGAGGCCCTAGAAATGGAAAATTCCAGAATTACACTCTTTGCTGGCCGCATGTCACGGGGCAGGATGACGGGGTGTGACACTGTCCCTCCCCACAGCCCGACCCTCACCACTGTCTTATCTCCCAATGCACCATCTCATCGCCAGACAGCACACGATACTTCTAGAAGCTCTGGTGAACTTTGACTCCTTAGGTATCCCTAAAAGCAACATGTATTTTTTAACTCAGCAGACTGCAAAAATGGGCACTTTTACTCAACAGTATTATACACTGAGGATCCGCTAGTTAGAGCTCGCATTTAAATGTAACAGGAAGTTCTAACCAAACTGTGTTCTCTGAGAAAAACTAGCAGCAAAACAGAATGAAGTCACATAAAGAATATTTCTGACCCTATATGCAAGTCTAACTAATCATAGAAGAAAAGCAAGCAGGTTTCCACAAAGAAAGCTCGTTTCACCCGGTGGCTATCAAAGGAGACGCGGAGAAAGATAATTCACAAGATGGAAGTAATCGTGAAAAGATCATCTGCTCAAGATTGATAAAATGGATTCCTTGTAACACGGGCCTGTTGGTAAGTGGGGTGTGTCGGTTAGAGATCTAAAGGCAAAGGTTTTAACACTCTGAAAAATGCAGCTACGTGATGACACCTACTGAAAAGACCCCGACAGCAAGGGCTGGAGAGGATGCGGAGAGAGCGAGCCGTACATTGTGCAGGCGCCATGGAAAGTTATCTCCGTCTACCTTAAAAAACTAAAAATGGGGCCTCCCTGGTGGTGGAGGGGTTAAGTCTCAGCCTATGAAGCTATCAGCAGCCACTGCAGCACGAGTTCGATCCCCAGCCAGGGAGCTGACCCACAGGGCGCAGCAGACCTCGCCTGTCTCCCCACTGCTCCCCTCAGCAGTGTACTTCAGTGGATCCACCTGCTCTGCTCCCCACTCTGTCTCTGGTGAATCCTCTCAATCTCTCCACACCTCTGGCCTGCACCCCAGTTCTTGTATGCATAAATAAATAAATTTTAAAAAAACTCAAAATGGAAATACTCCCATTACTCATCAATCCCACTCTTGGGCGTCTATCCAAAAAGCCCGAAATGTGGCTGCCAAACCCCGCACGTTCATAGCCTTGCCAGCAGCTCAGGCAGGACAGGAAGCAGCCTAAATGCCCATCAGGAGACCGCTGGCCCCAGGAGATGTGTCTGTCCACACCACGGAACACTATGCAGCCACAAGGAGAGACGAAATGCAGCGTCCTCAATGAGATGCGGGCGTTGGGAGAATGGGGTGTTGCAAAGCGAGTCAGAATGATAAAAACAAACACAGGATGATGAGTCAATAACAAAATACTTTCACACACCAGTGGACACCAGTAAGTAAACAGGAGCCCTGAGGATAAGGGGCGGGGGGAACGGGACAAGGGGCCGTAAGTGGGGAAAAGTCAATAAAATAACGAAAGAAGCATGTTGAATGTAAATATAATAAATCCGCATTTGGATGCATAGGTATAAATCTAGGTAACTTATTCTGCAATGTTTTATTTTTTTTAAATATTTATTTATACATATAAGCTGGGGTACAGGCCAGAGGTGTGGGGTGGCGAGAGGGTTCACCAGAGACAGAGTGGGGAGCAGAACAGGCAGATCAGAAACACACTGCTGAGGGGAGCAGCGGGCGAGGCAGGAGAGGTCTGCCGCACCCTGTGGGAATCTCCCCGGCCGGGCCTCGAACTTGCGTCGCCGCTGCCGACAGCTCCACAGCGCAGCGCTTAACCACTGCCCCACCAGGGAGGCCCTTATTCTACAATGTGACTAAAAGGAAAAGTCCTAGTGTGGGGACTCTTCTCTGCACTTCGAGTCTGGGAAACAACCAGTGTGCAACTAAATGTCTAAAATCTACAAGTCTGGGTGAAAGAGACACAGCCAGAAAGGGGGCTCCTCCTCTCCAGTGAAAACCACGGGGCGGGGGAAGCAGCCTGGACTCCCCTTCCCAAGCGGTGTTTTCAGTGCCTGGGAGAGCCGGGAGGGTCAGCGGCCCCTTGGCCCAGCGGTGTGAGACACGCGGCCAGAGACGGGAGAGAAACAGAGAAACGACCACCCAGCGGAGGCCGTGTCCGGCCCAGGCCACAACAGCTTTAACGGAGCGGAAACAGGACCGAAGGGCTCAGACAACGGGGGCCGCTGCCAGGGCGCAGGGAGAGGCTGAGACAAGGACCACACAGCGGGGGGCCCCGAGGGGTGTCATCAGTGGGTCCAGAAACACAGAGCTGAGTGAATGGGCTCGGGATGCAGCGGGGAGTCGGGCAAGAAACACGATGTCCCCTCTTGACAAGGGAATCACATTGGCCAAATTCACTAGCACATGGCCTCACGCTGAAGGGACGCGATTATATAACAGAACAAATGAAAAGAAAAATCACACTAAGTAGAAGGTAAGATGCCCCTCAAGAGCAGGCACGAGCTGAAATGTAGTTAAATTCAGACCGTTTCAGTAAATTAGAGCCACGCGAGGTTTCTCTTAACGCCCCGATGCGGGACCCGTCGCCCACGTGGGCGGGTCTGGGAGGGCACGGAGGCACCGCTGTCCCTCTGCCAAGGCAAGGGCAGAAATGCACAGCAGGAGGAGTAATTCCGATCTTCTGACCCAGCCACGGGCTGGAAATGCTCACCGAGAGAGAAGCAGAGAAGCATCTGACAGAGACGCCATCATCTCGGCCCTTACGGATAACGGGGTGTCCCCGAGCCCGTGGGGACATCTTACCAATGATGGGGGGAGGGATGGACTGTAAGCGACACCTGTGAGTTCAGAGCCACGGGGTGGCTGAGGAATTGCTCAGTGGAATGAACCAGAAGGCCATGCTCAGGCCAACTCCTCTCCTCCGCAGAGGCCCGCGTTCCACCCTTCCACGCTCTCCGACGCACTGGACTCAAACTTCACAGTCAATACCTGGTTTCCTCCACGCTCATTAACACTTTGTGGGCCGCTCACGTATTAGTACGTGTTTTTGTCACCAGTATCAGGTGCCCGCTCACGTATTAATATGTGTTCATCTAGTCTCCGGTTTTTCACGCCACGGTGGATTTATTTGGAACTATTAGGAGCTATTTCTTCGATCGTCCTCAGTCTGGAAGCTTTACACATTGTTTTGGTGAAAGTGTAAGGTGTTTTATGAGAGATATTACAGTTTTTTTAATATCCAGTAGTTCAGGAGTTGTGTGTGTTTTATTGAATGCTTCTACCACTCAGGCAGTGGCACAGAAAATGGCCGGCCCCAAGGGCTGGGAAATTGAAAGGGCACCGGCACACACAGTGTTAAGAGAAGGAGTCCTTGGGCCCACAGGACCCACAGGACAGGTAAGTCTGTTTTACTTGTCCTCCAACTCTAAAGGTCACTTTAAAGAATCCCACAAAATTCTTGGCCAATTCCAAGTAAATAGCAGAGGAGCAGAGGCCTTCTAGAGAAGCCCAGGCTGTTTCTTGTCCCTGAGCCACAGTCAAGGTCTTCCCACTGGTCCTCTGGACATGACTCAATCACACACTTAAAAACTACACATAACGTAGGCACAGCGCTTATACGCACAGGGACCAAAGCTTCGACTGCTCTACTGCAGTGGTCGGGAACTGCCCGCACCATCTCTGAGGCTGCCTGTACACCCTCCTAAAACTAACCTGAGGCCAAAAACAGACTGAAACCTGGGGGCCTCCCAGACCACAAGGGAGTCAACCACTGGGACTGGATCACAGAGCATCACCCACACATGCTCAGCACTAAGCCTGCTCCCCATCTTGTCACAATCCCACTGGCCATCAAGACGGCACACATGGGCTCCCCTACTCAAAGCCCCACACCCCCATGCCTGGAGGCACATTCTTCAGTGGTTGAGTATAGGGTCCCTTAAGGCAAAAAACAACAAAACTTAGGGACCAGGTGATGCAATTTCTAAAACCAGGGAAATAGCCCTGAAATCTGCTTTGCAATCAGAATTCTGGATTCTACTCCTGAGCAGCCTGTATATGGCACAAGGCTCCTGGGATCGCACTAGAATCTCCGCTGGTCCCAACTGTGCTCATTCTCCAGGTGACCTCATCAGACAACGTGACTTTAAATGCCTCTTTCTCTGTCATCAATTGCTTTAAATGTGTATCCTCAACCCCAGCCCTCCCTGGACCCCAACTCCTTCTTCCAGCATCCTACTCGACAGCTACACTGTTTGCACCTCAACCTAACTGGCCCAGGCGGTTCAGCTAACGGGCCTGCCCAGCAGTGGGCACAGGCCCGAGGCCCCCAGAGGAGGAGCTGCTCAGCCTGGTCCGAGGGCCCAGGGAACTCAGCGCCCGCTTGTTAGCGCCCTTCATGAGACAAGGAGCCCCCGCATACCTGACCACATCTCATGATCCCCACCACCGCCGCCTTCTGTCCAGCCAAAACCCTCTCTGCACCCCACTCCCATCCAGCACCAGGATTAGTACAGCCACCTCAGGGCTGTCCCTCTGCTTCTGTCCCCACCCTGCAGTCTGATCTCTCTGCAGCTGTCAGTAGTCCTGGGGACGCACCAGAGAGCCAACCGTCTTCATTCAACTTGCCAGCCCTGAAAGGCTGCGGCCCATTAGCTGCCCCCAACCTCCCCCTGCAGGTTCACTCACCTCCTGGAGGGACTCTCCAGGGCTGGCCCTTCCCCAGAAGCCACTTTACACAAAAGTGAGCTGGGGCTCATGGCTCATCCTTCCTCAGAGCACCCTGTAAAGTGACTCACCCACACCCTCCCGCATTTCCTGTCCCCCCTACACTGCTCATTTTCTCTGTTGAGATTTACAATCTCTCACATACAATCGATCCTAAAAGGATGGAAACTCACCAAGGGCAAGAATTTTCACATTTTATTCTCCAGTGAATTTCAGCACCAGGCACATTGCAGGCGTTGGAGAAGCACTTGGGATCGAATGAATGAATGAATGAATGACGCCAGAGTGAGCACAAAGTAATGTTCTTTTTAAACAGCCTGCTTCGTTGGCCTTCCAGGAAGGTATGCAGCTCCAGCATCCCCAGCACCCAGCGCTTCGGGGGGCGCTTCTCACCACTTGGGGGGCGCAGGCCTAGGGAGTCACCGCGTCCCTTCCCCCATCTGCGGCACCTTCCCCTCCATCTCAGAATCCAGCCTCCTCCCAGGCTCCCCAGCGGCTGACTCCCTCCCGCTCCCTGCTCCTGCACAGGACACCCTGATCAGGGCGGCCCCGCCTGACTCAGGAGCAGCGCCCTCAGACCTGGCCTGTGTTTTTCCATGGTTTTGTTTGGCTCGAGACCCAGCGCAGAGGTCACCGCATTGCAGGTGCTCCGTAAATACCAGGGAAAGAAGCCGGAAAAGCAAACCATGAAGAAGGACCCACGCGCAGAGGAAACAACCCAGCAGGGACCGCAAAGGCCCAGACCTGAGGCCACGGGCTGGCCTTGCGCAGGGGTGCACTTGTCCACCCCAAAGCAGACAGGACACCCCCTCTCCCTACATGTTGGCGGGTGCACAAATGGGAAAACTCAAATCAATCTCCCATGAGGTCTCTGTTACCGGTGTGTACGCCCTAGATTGCGCCCCATCTTTGTAATCCCAGGTTGGACTCAGTAGGCATGGGAAGGCCTCAGGGGAAGACGAGGAACTCGGTGTGGAGCCGCCTCTGCCGGGTCACCACAGGCGACAGAAAACACTGGGAGGCTGCCCGGAGGAGGAGCAGCACCGTGGGGTCTGGGGGGCAGAGCCGCAGCTCCGGACTCTCCCGCGGACGGCAGGGCTGTGCTGTGACGGCACCGCGAGCAGGGCAGGGCGAGGCCACGCCGTCCGCTGAGCACGCGACGGAAGGGAACTCTGCCGGAGACCCCGGTGCCCAGAGTTGCAGAGGCAGGAATGCGGAGCCGAGAGCAGGAGCACTGATGTCTGAACAAGAGCGCTACCCCGTGCCCTCTTGGGAAATCACTCCCTCTGCCTTGCCTTCCGCGTGAATGCGGATGAGAAGGCACCTACCTAGGGGAGTGTTGAAGGGAATTAAATGTGCTAATACCTGGGAGGGGTCAGAACATATGTGAGGGCTCCTTGCACATAGTAGGTGCTTATTAAACGAAGGCTCCCGTCAGTGGGCTTCACAAGCCTGCAAGTGTTTCCATCTATTTCTCCATCCTGACATCACACCCACTTAAATTCTATGAGAATTCTGGGAATCAAGGGCCTCCCTGGTGGTGCAGCGGTTGAGCGCTGCACTGTGGAGCTGTCGGCAGCGGCGATAAGAGTTCGATGCCCAGCCGGGGAGAATCCCACATGGTGCGGCAGACCTCTCCTGCCTCGCCCGCTGCTCCCCTCAGCAGTGTGTTTCCGATCTGCCTGTTCTGCTCCCCACTCTGTCTCTGGTGAACCCTCTCGCCGCCCCACGCCTCTGGCCTGTACCCCAGCTTGTATGTATAAATAAATAAATCTTAAAAAAAAAGAATTCTGGAAATCAAGATGCTCTGAACACATGGGAATCAAGGAGAAATCTAGGCGAATCAGATGACCCTCATCTGTGGGCTGACAGAGGACTCTCATAAGCGGTCACCGGCCCATCTGCCGCCTCCCCCTTCGGCTCTGCTCTGGGTCTCTGAAGCCATGCTATTATAATGGTTTCTTTCGTCAGAAAACGATCGTATTCAAAGAGAAAAATAATAATTGATTAAAACTACAGGGTTACAAAAGGAAATGCTCTAATGGGCAGCTTCTGCACTGAAAAACACCAAACAAGCACAAAAATACGTAAGATTTATAAGTAGCAAAAACACACAATCGGCAGTGAATACTAATGAGGGGGAAGTGCTTGCCCCCGTAGGACAGAGAAAGGAAATCAGGGCAAGTCTGCAGCGCTCTCTATGTCGCTCCGAAAATAATGTCTCAAAAGCCAGGGTGTCTGCACCTGCGCGACCTTCATTCATGCCACTGTCACAGCGCTGGAGCAGCTGGTGGTCTGAGGTACAGGAGCATTTCCAAACCACACGAGTTTACCCCACATCTTCCCTGCCCAAGACCAACCACCTCACTTCAGGTGCTAAGAATGCAAAGTCACCTAAATCGGATGCCTCAGGCCAACAAAAGGAGGACAGGGAGCCCACCCGCTCCTCGCACTTTCTGGGCGTCTGACTGCATCGGGGGTCACCTTGTCCCTCTCCGCAGGGGCCCTGTTCAGAGGCGTCCTTTGCTCCAGAGGCACCGTGGAAGGCTTGGGCTTGGACCACGCGTTCAGAACAATCCCTCCCGTAAAAGCGCCTGGCCGGAGTGTAAAGCACACCCCACCTGATCCCGAAGCTCAGTTTTGATCCCTACTCCTGCCACCTCCAAGACTCCCTGAGCTCTCCTTCTAAACCCCAAGGGGAGTGGGGGCGCATCCAAGAATTGCAGCACCTCTCAGGATTACGTAGCACAAAGAGAACGGAGAAGAGATGAATGAGGGACCAGGCCAGCGGGCGCTGAGGACAAAGACGCCCGCGGGGTTCGGTCAATACTGAAAGTATCACTACGGCCAGAACAGCATGTGCCAGAAGGGCACAGCCCCTGCTGCCCCAGGCGCGGGCGGGCACCACCTTATGCAAACGGAAGGTCTGCGGTCCCAGTCCCGAGAACAGTCAGCACCTCGGCGCAGTCGAGTATTTTTAATTAAGCTACGTGCATGTCCGGACGCACTGCACCCTCGAGGAGCTGCAGTACAGAACAGGCGTGACTGACCCAGCACTGCGGCGACGCGCTGCTGCGCTGTTTGCTTCTCCCTGGTGGTCTGGACCAGGCCTGGGAACCCTCCAGGCTGTGCCTGTGGACCTAGATGAGGACACTTGCAACCCTCGCGCCAGACAGAGATGCGGGGTGTCTCGATGGGGAGAAGCTAAGTGAGGGTGCCCCCACTCCCCTTGGGGTTTAGAAGGAGAGCTCAGGGAGTCTTGGAGGTGGCAGGAGTAGGGATCAAAACTGAGCTTTGATGGTCTTCAGACTCACTGAGGGCTGTGTGGAGATGGTACAGAGAGGTCTCTGGGGGCAGCAGGAGTATGAGGGGATCCGTGGCAAGAAGGAAGAAGAGAAGAAGGGCCTGGGCACAAGACACTGGATTCGAAACAGTCCTACTTTCTCCCTCGATCTACTGCAACTCATTTCAACGACGCAAGAATGAATGTAAGATAAGGAAAGCCCGTTCACAGGCTGACTCAATTTTCAATCCAATTTGACCTAAACCAGATAAGAAAAGCAGGCTCTAGAAGAAAATGAATGTGTTCAAGTGCACTGTCTTCAACGGCCAGCCAGGCCTCGCCTTGAGAGAAAATTCTAGGGCTTCTTCTTGACCAAGAATCTTGGTTTGACCAACAAATTGTTTCAGGCCAATGAAATACCACGAAAATCTAGCCCTTGCCAAGGAGTCTAACTGAAACTTAACAGTCATTGTGGGGTGGACTTTTTAAACAAAATGATGTTTTTCCACAGGGATATTGTTCAGCTATAACAGAGTAAATTAAAACTAAATTAGTTCTTATTCAAAAACTCCATTTTCCTGTGTCGTAGCAAATTGCTTTCAGTTGGGGCTTGGAGAAGCGATGATTAATCACTTCTTAGCCACAAAGGCAGTTGTCGGGGCCTCCTCTGGATTCACTGAGCCATCAGCCATGAAGGCCGCCAGCCCTCCCGGGGGAGGGGGGGCACCGCGGGGCCGGGGAGCCCCTGCCTCCTGGGTCCCTGGCCGCAGCCCAGTGTCTCGGTCACCTGCAGGCACCTGAAGCCCAGCAAAGGGCCGTGCTGACGCAGAGTGAAGGCAAAGAAAGCAGAGAGAATACAGAAGACAGCTCTAGAAGGGCAGAGAAGCAGCGGGCGCGAAGGAAGAGCACAAAGGAAATGAAGAAGAAGAAAGATGGCAGACGGAGGGAGGAGGGGGGCACGGAAGGCCGCAAGGGCGCCGGCCGGAGAGCCCGGAGAAGCAGCGTGAAACGGGCCGCAGGCACCCACAGCGCTGCCCCGGGAAGGGGGGCGCCGCGTCTGGCCCTTACCTGGATGAGCTCGTCCAGCTCAGTGGAGTTGACGCAGGCGTGCTGGGCGACGAAGGTCTGCTTCTGGATCACGATGGTGCTCCTCTGAGAGATCTCGTGCGGCTGCTCCAAGGCTTTGAACACGGTGGCCCCGATGATCAGGTAGAGCACGACCACCAGGAAAATCGTGGAGACCGTCTTCCATTTCATAACATTAATGGCTGTGTCGCTCTCCACCCGGGCGGCAAGGACGGTGGGTTTCGTGGAAAACGAGAGCCGGGGCTTGGAGTTCTGAGCAGCAGATTTAGGATCCAGCAAATCAGGTGCCGCCACTGGCAAGGACAGAGAGAGAGGCTGGAGGTCAGGGGGCGAGGCGAGGGCTGCGCGGGGGCCAGGGAAAGCCAGGCTGCTGTGCCCCAGGAGAAGCCTGGAACCCAAGCGGGAGGGCTCCGACCGGCATCTAGAACCTCATTATGTATGGGTGCAAGCAGAGGGGCTGGCTCTGAGCTCTCGGCCGCTATTGGGCTTCCACACGGGAGGAAGAAACAAGGAGGCGGCCAAAAAACTTAAAAAAAAAAAAAAAAGCTGGAGTCTTCTTCCTAACGACCTCGGTTCCCCGCAGACGTGTGCCCACCGGCCGGTCAGCCGAGACGCAGGGAGCTCCAAACCAGGTATTTAAATGGGATGGAGGAGCGTGGATTCTTTTGTCCTCAAGAACGTAACTCTCTAGACTACAAGCAACCAAGCAAACAGTCTCTGTTTTTACTTTAAAATTCATTATAATAAAGGAATTGATTCTAAGTCCACTGAGGATCCCAATGTTGTATTTCAAAGTAAGATACTACGAGTCTCTGCTGGGTGAACTAGAACCACCCCGAGGCCCCAGCACGCCCCTCACTCGCACTCAGAGGGGACTCAGGACCTAGCCTGGTGTCCGTCTTGCTGTTCAAGTTCTGACATATTTTTAAAAAGCAGAGTATCACGACCCATTCTGGCCTCATCCTAAGTGCTGCTAAGAAATAGCACGTTTTCCATTTCAACGGTGAATATTATCAAAAAAAAAAATGAAAACCTCTCCCACACCTTAGCCCCCACAGGCTGATTAGTCCATTAGAGGGGATATACTCGTTCTCCTATGAAGCTCATGTACTCCGAAGTGAACCCAAACCATTCATTATTCATTTCAGCGGCTCAAAAGCATCATTAATGGATTTCTTTTTAGAAATCCATTCAGCAGATACCGAAGTTCTGCTTGCAGAGGGGAAAAGAGGCATCTCTATAGAATTCTGGATCGCAATGGCATCCTGGCACCAAAAGGGTTAACAGAAGAGGACTGAGTAAGGAACACCAACTCCTCAACCAGAAGCAGGCACTTGCAGTCGCAAAGGTCATAGCTATAAGCAAAACGACACTAGGGGGCGTAATACAGGTTTGCAGAAGCGACAACATAACACAGAGACACCTGTAGGTAATTCCATATGAAATCTATAAGGAGTTGCCTCTGCAGACACCTGAAGTGGGCTGAGGATAACAAGGGAATGAAGAGTGTCAGGTCTCACAGGGCTAATTTCCCCACGTCCTCGCCAGCAGCACTGCGAGTCCATGCAAGACTACCACAGCTTGAGTTCAGAACAGAAATCTTCAGTTGCCCATTAAAAAAGAAAAAAGTTTTGCAACCAAGCTGTTTGAAGCTCTAGATCTAAGTGTTGCCAATGGCAGATCACAGAGGGCGCCTCACCCAGCAAAGCTCTAGATGGTTCTGACTTTGAAGACACCAAGTCAGAGGTCTGATGGCTCCAACAAGGCATTTCACATCCCTGCAGCTGTTCCAGCAAATCCCTGGGCTTCAACCTGCTACCCACAGGTATGTTTCCCTCCTGAGGCAGCCACCTGCTCCCCACAGCCACAGACCCCACACAACTTTAACATGCAGGTTGACAAAGGCAACCGCACTCAACATTAGCACTGGGCAAGTGTTTAATGTTTTAATTAAAAAAAATAACTTTTTTAATTGAAATGCTGACAGCAGCTGAAAACGCCGTCATCTGCGTGTCTAGCCACCCCACCCCACCCCCAAGCTGCTGAGTGAGTCTGGGTGAAAACTAAAAATCAGAAAAGCGAAAATTAAGTCATCTTTCCATCTTTGGAATAAAAATAACAAAATCACATCGACACTCCACATTATCTCTCTGAAGGGAGCTTGCCAAGCCTTTCCTCTCCAGTTCTCCGTGCGCTCCGATTCCTGATTTTTCCCATCAGTGGATTCTAGTCTGTAGGACTGAAAAAATCCCAAGACTGTTGATTTGGAAGCTCCCAAATCCCAATGCCAAATGAAGGCACTGACATTATATGTTTTTGGGGGAAGGGGGCAGAATTTTTTCCAGAGAATACATAGGTAGAGAGAGCTGTATCTAGATTGATAGAGCACAGAGAGAAGAGAGAGAGAGAGAGAGAGAGAGAGAGAGAGATATGATAGATAGATAGATACATACATACATACATACATACATACATACATACAGAAATAAATGTATCACAGCTCCTACGGAGTTAATTCCTCTCCGTTATCGCCCTATTTTCCCATCAGCAGAAATCTATGTATTGCACATTGGGCAGCCCACATGGGCAGAAACCGGGGAACACCAAAATAAAAACAACTGCCTCCCCTCTCCTGACATGGGGAGCCCCTGGCTCCATCTCCACGTCGCTGGCCGGAGGAGGCTCGATCCGGAAGAGCAGCTCCTCAGAAGAGGACTCAAAAATGCCCCTTCCACGCGCCTCGCACAGCACCCCTCGCCCGCGGCCCCGGCCCTTCGCGGCTCCGGGACCGGCCCGTCCTCACCCAGGTCGGTGCTTCGCTCCTGCTGCCCGGGCGCCCGACACCAGGGCAGACGGGCTTTTTCAGCACCACCGCCTGTCCCACCGCGCACCGGGCAACAAGTGTGGCCGGGTCAGCGGACGCCCCACCCGGCGGCGACCCCCGGGCGCACCCTGCTCCTCGCCTGGAGCTCCCCCCGGGGCCCCCCACCCGGGCCCGGCTGAGGCCGGCGCCCCAGGCCGCCGCGGAGCGGGCGGGGCAGCGGCCGGAGGGGACCCGAGGGGTCTGCTCGGACCCCGGCTTCCGCCGCCACCCCCGGCGGGGCTCAGGGGCGCGTCCGCCGGGGCCGGGCCGGGCCGGGGCGCGCGGGCCGGCGGGCCGGGGCTCACCTCCTGCTGGCGAGCCGGCTCTCCCCCGCGAGGCGCTGGGCAGCATGAGGCATGCGGCGCGCACAAGGGGGCTGGGGGGAAGCCGGGGGAGCGGCTAGCCACGCGCCATTGTACTCACTTCTTACTCGGAGCCGGGCTGCGCGCGGCGAGCGGCTCGGGCAGGCATCTTCCCCGGCTTTGTTTTACCAGGTGGGGAGCGCGAGCGGGGCGGCCGCGGGAGGGGGTGGGGAGCGCGGCGAGCCGCGGAGTCGGGAAGGAGGGGACGCCGGCGGGCCGGGCCGAGGGCGAGGCCGAGGCCAAGTTGGGCTCGGGCGCCGCCGCCCCCGCGCGCGCCTGCCCCGCCGCCGGGCCCGGGTCCCCCGGAGCGCGCGGGCCACCCGGCTCCAGCGCCGGCCGCCGCCGCCGCGCGCTCCGCCCCGGGCTCGCGGCTGGCCCGGCCCCGGCGCGGGGGCGGCGGGGGCGGCGGGCGGCCGTGCGCCCCGGGCCTCCGTGCGCGAGCCTCGCGCGGCCCCGCGCCGCATGTCTTTGTGCGGCGTCCCCGCCCGGCCTCCGAGCCCCGAGGGGAGGGGCGGCCCAGCCCCGCGCCCCGCGCCCCGCGCCCCCGGCCCCGCGCCCGCCGCCGCGCTCCCTGCCCGCGCGAGCCTCTCGCCCCTCGCCCGCTCCTCCCTCCGACGCCCGCCCCTCCCCACCTCCCCCTGCCCGGTGTCCCCCGCCGGGCTAGCCTCTCCGCCCCCCCTCGTAACCCAGCCCTCGCCGGCGTCGCCCGTGCCACGGGGGCTCCCACCCCACATTGCTCGCTCGCCCGCCTGCCTTGGGGTCCAGGCCTGATCACCTGCAGCCTCAGGCGCGGACCGCCCCTTCCACTAATGCGGCCCCCTCCCCAGCTCATGCTCAGGGCCAGGCCCCCGGGCTCCAACCCGTCTCCTGCGGCGTGGAACCCGCCTCTGGAGCGCGCGACCCTCCAACGAGGACTTCTTCCCCTCCTTGCCCACCCTTCAGGATGGCACGGTGTAGTGCCCCATGGACAGGACACTCCTGGGGGTGGGGGGACAGCAGTGATGAGGATACTGCCTTCTCGTAAGTCTGCACCTGCGGAAGGCAAGGGGGACCAGCACCCCCCACCCAGCTCCAAGAACGCTGAACCTGAGCAGGGAGCTCTGATCCAGAGAGTGTCCCGGGCCAGAAAGGGGGGTCTGGGTGAGGGCATCTAGGATGCAGAGGACACAGCGGTTAGGGTCTCAGGGCGAGGCCCCTTGCTGGGGGACAGAGGTGGTGGAAGGTCTGGTGAGCAGCGGGGTGACCTTTGACCTCGTAAGCACTGGGTGCTTCCCTACTGCCCCCCATCCAGACCCTGGTGGGCACTCAGAGTGGACCCTGCCCACACTCAGACCTCAGGGGGGGCTGCTGAGGTGGACATGAGGGTACGGTTCTGAACTGTCCAGAAAGGGGACAGAGGCTCATAGTGTGGGGCTGCGGCTGCATTAGGTGAGCAGTGACCCCACACACGTGCTGTAGGGGAACTTCAGCCCTTTGTAAACTTTCTCTTCCTTCCCACTTTTGCAGCCGGAACCCCAGCTGACCTCCCACCTCCACCTGCACTGATGCCTGAGAGTTTATCTTCCAGAAAGGCCGCTCGGCCTGCTGGAGAGTGTTCCTGTCACAAAGCTTCTCAGGCACAGCCAGGGAGCCAAGGAGGTAGGGGTCTTGTTTTAAAAATGACTCTGTAAACCTTTTGCAAGACTGTGACCAGCAGAGATGAAAAGATGCCAAACGATGTTTAAAATTCCAGAATAGATTCAGCACACGCACCTCTTTCTACTTAAAAAAAAAAAAGTCTTCCTTATTAGGAATTCCTTCCTGCTGGAATCGAAACATGTTTTTCTCGACTTCTGCTCTCAATAATAATATAATCGGATGTCCTCTCTAAAATGTGAATCAGATCCTCTTGGTCCCCCTCAAGCCCTTCCAGACTCTTTAGGTCACATTATTAGGCGCTTCCTGATCTGGGGACTCGCTTTCATTCTGGTTCTTCCTGGGTCTGTCACCTTCCGCCTACACCCACCTTCCCCAGGCCTTGCCTGATTTTGCATGACTAAGGCATTATCTCAGTGGGGTTCTCCAGAGGGTCAGAACCAACAGGAGACAGACAGATGTATATAAAAATTGTCTTTTGAGGTACCAGTGCACACAATTATGGGGACTGGCAAGTCCATCTGAAATCCCCAGGGGAGCTCTGGCAGCTGGAAGCTCAAGCAAGAATTGATGCTTCTGTTTTCAATTTTCTTCTTTCGGAAACCTCAGTAAGACCTTCAATTGATTCTAGGAGACCCACCCACACCAAGGGGAAGCTTACTGTAAGGTCAAGGGCTTGTAGTTGACAAACCTCTACACCTCACAGCAGCTCTAAACAGAATTTGATGAACGAACTGGGCGCCAGAGCCTAGCCTGGTTGGCACACAAAACCACCCTCCCAGGTATCCTGCAGATCTCTCAGTATCCAGAAGTTTCTCCTGAATCTTGGCTAGGCAGGTATGTGCCTCTTTGCTTCCCAGAGCAACTGGGGCTTCTACCTTTGCACTTGTCACTTTGTGCTGTGTTTCTTTAAACTGCACTGTCAGCTCAGAGAGGACATAAAACCACCCCTCTCAGTTCCCCAAGGTCACCCCATAGAGCAATACTGAACATCTAAACAAAAGTGCCATTGCTGGCATCCTTCACCTGGTCTCCCTCCACGCGTTTGTTCCCAGGGAAACTCCACATATACAGGAAATGAGAAAAATTTTCCACCTGTAGATTTTCCACCTCTCGCAGCCTTTCTGTTGTCCAGAAGAAATGATCCCAACATCTTGCGTATTCAGTTTTGACTTTGACTTTTTTCCCTTCTGTTCAAGGGGTGGGGAGGAAAGGTTGATTCCCTTTTACTCCTTCTGGGTCTTTGGAGAGTCAGCCACACTCGTAAGCGCTCTGTCAAACTGGCCAGTGCTTACGCCGCTGTGGTGCATTATCACACCTTGCATGACCGTGGCGATTAATGCACAGGAGGGCTCTGCCTGCTCAGGCAGCTACTCTCCTGGACTCACCATCAGCCCTAAATGCTAGGTGGCCATTTCTTGCCTTTTCTCTGTCAGTCACATGTAGTAGTTATCCTGCATGTTCCCCAGGGCATTATTCTCCCATTTGGTACACTTATATGCCATTTATATTTAATACAATTTTTTAAAATTCCAAACTGTAACATTATCAGGAATCATCCCAACAACCCAGCCTTGGCCTTCCAGATGATTAGGAAGAACCTAGAAGCTAGTCTCCTCCCTGACTTTATCCCTGCTCCCCACTGCATCGTCCTCCCCCCCACCCCACCCCCCAGCAGTGGGGAGGGTGGGTCTCCCCCACCAACTAGGGGGCGCCCCCACAAATCGCTCAGTTAAATACTCCGATGCCTTTAAGAGGCTTTTTATGTCAAACCCATACCTACTTATCTTGTGTGAAGGAAGGGAAAAAAGGAAGTAGCCCAGTTTGTATATCATTGCAACCAGAGGAGCGAGGAAGTGGATGTTTATGCTGTCCAAGGTGAGGCCTGCCTTACTCGTGAACATAAACCCATCCATTAGTCGGAGGAAGACTAGACTTTCTTTCATCTACACAACCAGCAGCTCAAAATCGATAGGGCTTGGCTTTCATGTTTATTTTGCTTTTGACCTTGGCATACTCAAAATGTCATTGAAAATTAAAAGGCCAGCCGCTGCTTTCCCCAGAATTCCGATCAGGCTTGGAACTGTGGCGGCCAACGTGACCTCCTGACGCTGCCACTTCCTAACCCCCTGAGTGTGAGGGACTGTCTCCCACCACCACCTTCCTCACCTAGAAAACAGAGCTGAACTCACGAGCAATGCGGTAAGAATTAAAGACAGGCAACATAGGTGTCAAACTCTGCAGGGTCTCGAGAATTTATTCTTTACCATTCCGACCTAAGGCCATGCCTCCTTTTAGCACGAGACCACCAGCAAATTCCAGCTCATAGTGACTCTTCCATTGACTTGATCTTTTAGCTAACACAATTGCACAGATGAGCAAGGACTGGTTACATTTCTCAAATATGTCGCCAAAAAACACAGTGCCAAAGAGGAGCTCACGCCATTCAGCAGGTTGTGTTTCTGAAGACGGTGTCTAGCGAGGAAGGCGCGCCGCAAGCGATACGCTTAAATTGCTGCAAGTGCCTGAAGAGGGCTCGGGCAACAAGCTGAGAGGGCGTGACGTGGGCGGGCTCTACGCTCTGGGGGAGGAACACTAAACCGCACCGTGGGGATAAGCAAGGGCAGACAGCGGCGTGATGGGAGGAAGGGTTTCCTCACAGGAGGAAGGCTGTTAGAACGTCTCAGGCAGGAAGAAACTTGGAGACTTGGGGACAGCTGAAGAGTGAGGCTAAGCGTGGACCAGAGAGTTGGCTTCAAGCCTCAGAGTCGCTGCAGTCTCCGTGGGTGCAGACGACCAGGGCACTCCAAAGTTCCCAATGCATCAATTCCTTGATGGGGCTTCAGAATGGGCAGGACAGCGGGGCTCCTTGGGCTGATGTGGCTAGTGAAGCCAGCACCCTTGGACCTGGGTGAGAAGCAGAACGCGGGTCCACGCTGCTCCATCGCTCACAGCCGGGGGCCGCGCCTGCGGTGAGAAGTCTGCAGAGAACGCAGGTGAGGTCCCGCCCGCAAGGCTGGCAGGTGACAGCCCACCCGGCTCGCTTTCGACCTCGAGAGTGACCGGGCAGAAGCTGAGTTCATTTGCAACGCCACCTACCTGCTCTTGTGATCTAAATGAAATATAGTTATTCACCCATTCAACCAATACTTAGTTTATTTCTTATCAGTGGTTATTATTATTTATAAATAATTTGAAATTTTTATCTGTAAATGAAATAGTCACGCATTCACACGAGTATTAGTTCATTCTTTATAAATTGTCATTTATAATTCGAATGTTTAACTCCTAAATGAAATCTGTCTAGTCACTATGGAGTTCGTACTCAGATCATTTTTATAAAGTATTATTTTTCAATAATTACCTTTCAATAATTGGACATTTTTATTTATAAATGAAATATATCTAGTCGCTCATTCAACTAGTGTTTAATTTAGAAAGGTGATTATTATTTATGAATAATTTAGTATTTTTATTTATAAATGAAGTAAGTGACATCAATGTATTCATGTACACCTTCAACTAAGAGCAGGCTTAGTAATGAGCAAGTTCTGTGTACCAGAAAGGCATTTTTTCTAGCACTTAGGGATAAATGGTAGCAAAGGAGATACACCAAATCTTTGCAATCATGGCGAATGCAAAAAAAAATGAAAGAGGCTAAAAAAATTACATCCCTGACTGGCCAGTAAGTCACAGAGTTACCGAGAGGACTTCCGATTCAAGTACCTCACTCTGAAAAAATGAAAAATGTCATTTTGCTGTAAACTTTTGCAAAATTCATCCACATAAAAGTCACCTTAAAATATAGCTCACTCAGCAGGATCTTTTTTAATGGCATTGTATTTTTGCTTACTTTCTATAAATGCATATGCACACAAACCAAGGAGAAAGAGACGATTTCTTCATGTAAACAAGAATCTCATTTTCCTCATGGTCGTTCTTAGACACATGGGATCTCCTTTTAGCTTTGAAAATTCATCTAAGTCAAAACACCCATGTTTTGCATATCAAGAACAGTGTATTATTAGTGTATGCACAAGAGGGTTAATTATTAAAAATAAAATAAAATTCATACATGATTTTGCCCAGCATGGAAAAAGCTATTGAGTAAGAGCATTGTAAAGGAAAGAAATCCTTGTAAAAAGGTGTTCTGTCACAAGAGAACACATTAGGAATACATTAGCATTTTCTTGGTTTATAAAGGAAATTCTGCTCTGATTTCCTTTCCCCTCTCAAAGCTGGGGCGCATCAGCCATCAGAGGGAAATGAACATTTAGCTGCTGTGGGTCTAGACTCAGCCTTGTCCGACTCTGCTCTCACAGGTAAAATCCTCCACTGACAATGAATTCACTAGATAATGTTTTAAGTCCGCCAATATAAGGCAAAGTTATTTATCAAATAGGATGCTTTTTATTTAAAATCATTCAAGAATCCAGAGAGAACTAGTACATTTTTAATGTTTCTTGATGGCTTTCATTACCCTAATGAATTTTCAGCACATCCGGTACTTATCTAAACATTATGTTTGCTGTGACCGTTTGCCCATCCAGCATTTTCCCTTCACCTGCAACCACATATTCTGATAGAAGCAAAGAACAAATCAATTTTTTGTGTGTGAAAAGTAAATCAATTCAGTAACTCTCCTAATACAGAGTCACAAGACTTAAAGGCAATAAAAAAGGCAAATGGAGAATGTAACTGGAATATCCTAAAGATATTTTTAATATGTTCAAAAACCAAAGGTCTTAATTGCATCCTATGTAGAATCCAGCTCTCCTTCTACCTTTTTGTGTCTATGATTAAATGAGGCTAGACGAGCTTGCCCCTGACCACCTGCTAAATTTAAAGAAGAAAGAAGATTCGAAGTCCGTTTTTCTAGAAAAAGACAAGCCCTAAAACATGGAAGAAAGCAGCTTTTTGTGGAATTTCAAAATGTGGTAAGATGATGTGTGATTTCTCCAAATTCTACAAAGTGATCACGACGCTTTGCAAATCGAGACACCACACCGCTAACACTGGTCCCAGGACCAAGTCTTCCCGTCTGGTCTCAGGTTCATTCTCCATTGAGATGGATCCTTTACAAATAAAGCCCAGTTGTATGGTCCAGCCACTGGGGGAAGCTGTGGGGGTTCCTCAGAACCCTAAAAATGATCTACCATGTGGCCAAGAGATTCCACGCCTAGGAATCTACCCAAGGACACAAAAGCACTAACCCGAAACCTGCCCTCCTGTGTTTACTGCAGCACTATCTACAATAGCCAAGACATGGAACGACCCAAATGCCCAAAAGAGATGAGTGAACCGAAAAGTTGTGCTCCATTTACACAATATACCCCTTCCCCTAAGGCCCATCACAAGTGCATGCTCCCTTCTCGCCAGGGACACCCCTCCCGCCCCCAGACTCACCGTTTCCTCTGGGTCAGTCCCCCACTGGTCTCCAGCTTCTCCTACGCACACCAATGCTGCCCGGCCTGGACACAGAGGGGAGTCCGAGGCTCTGCTGGGAACCCCAAACAGCCTGTCCTCACCACCGTGGGGGGCCTTGCCACACTCCCCGCCTCTCGCACACTCAGATTTCCCTTCGACCGTGGCCCCCACCGTGGGACGGCTGCCATCTGGAAATGTGACTTCACTTCCTGTCTCCTTGGCAACTATGGTGGCCGCAAATGCTTCTGGGTGACTGATTCTCTGCCCTTCATCACCGCTGGTGTTGTTTCTGAATACAGGTGAAACTCTTCCGCAAACAGATTTTTGGTGAGGGTAAGAGTTTTTTGTCCCAGGTTGTTGGTGGCTAAGGCCGCCCAGGCTGGCGAATGACACGTGACCCCTGCAGGTGCTCGGGGAGGCTTTCTGCAGGGCCGATGGGTGTGGGGACCTCTCCTGCTGGGCTCCAGGGGCCCCCTTTACCTTTACTGGCGTGTCAGGTCCCAGCGTGTCACTATCACCGCGTGCCACACGGTGCTCGTTTTAATTAAAACTGAGATGTCAAATATTTACTGTTCTATTTTTAACAAAGGTTGATGAAAATCTCTTCATCGCCAAGTACACCTGTGACTCCATTGAACTGCCTTTCTCCTGGTCTCCTACCCACCCCAACAGTGGAATGCACACTCTGGGGCCATTTCCTTTTTGGATGATAGTTGGGTGGGAAAAAAGCCGGAGTGGGTTTCATTCATGTTTTCTCAAGAAGGAGAAGCCACGGGCTCGGTTCAGACCCCAGCACACCCTGCCCGCCTCGGGGTAGCAAGCAGAGCGGCCTGCAGAGGCCCAGGTCGCAGGAGCGTCCGCGCTGCCTGACCCTGGCCTTCTTGCACCTGTGAATCTCAGGTGGTGTAGGCGTCCTGCTGCTTCTGGCCCCCAGTACTGAGCTCGGGGTTCGGTATACCATTTTATCATAATATATGGCAAGCATTCGATAAAAATTGAACCATCATTGTTGTTTACCTAGGATTAGGCCAAAAGCTCTAGAGACTGGGTTATGAAAATCAGCCCTCTCTGTTAAGATTTGATTCTCTAGCCAGGGAGACAATATTTCTATGGGGAAAAAAAAATCATAAGGGGCCTCTCTGGTGGTGCAGCGGTTGAGCGCTGCGCTATGGAGCTGTCACAGCGCGAAATGCGGGTTCAACGCCCAGCCGGGGAGAATCTCACATGGTGCGGCAGACCTCTCCTGCCTCGCCTGCTGCTCCCTCCGTAATGTATCTCTGATCTGCCTGTTCTGCTCCCCACTGTGTCTCTGGTGAACCCTCTCGCCGCCCCACTCCTCTGGCATGTACCCCAGCTTGTATGCATAAATAAATCTTAAACTTTTTTTTTTTAAATCATAAGACTTTTGGAAGGAAGAATAGAAAAACACTAATTCAAAAGCTCTCGGCACCTTATATTCACGGCAGCATTATTTACAGTAGCCAAGATGTAGAAACAGCCCAAGGATGAAGGGTTGGAGGACAAAGATAAGGTGTGTTGATACAGTGGAACCTACTCAGCCCTTCAGGAAAGTTCACCATCTGCAACCACAGGATGGAAATGGGTAGGGATGGTGTGAAGTGAAGTAAGTCGAAGAAAGACAAGTACCCTATGATTTCATAGGACTATAGGGAATGTAAAGAGAGAAAACAAAACAAAAACAAACGTAGATCCAGAGAACAGCTTGTTAGTGCCAGAGGGTATGGGGGCTGGGCGAGTGAACAGCCTCACTTGGGTGCAGACCGAGGCAACGGAGGTCGTGGAGTTGTACACACAGAAGCCAGATTAGCATGCGGTACCCCCAAACTTAGGTGATGCTGTAACCCGATGTCACCGCAATACATTTATCACAAAGGCAGACTAGGAAGGGACGAGAAAGGAACCGTCTGTAAATACAGTAAATAATAAATACTGATTTAAATGCATTCCACTTGCCAGTTATATTTTGAGGACCTGAGACTATTTTGGTAGCAATTCGTGGGAAGTATTAAATAAGAAAGTAAATTATTTTTAATTCAAGGCATGATTTTTGTCATTCATCTGGACTAGATTCCTCGACGCTTGTCGGGGGGAGTCTCCGTCATAGTCAGTCACTGCATTTTCCCTCTGCAAGATCATGAGCACCTCACTCAGCAGGGGTCTGCGACACCCCCTTCCCTCTTGGGTGGAATCCTGAGGTTCAGGACCTGGTCACCTCAGTTTTGCCTAACACATAGTAGCTTCTCTTATTTTATTTTGTTTTACTTTATATATATATTTTTACACCCTTATTCATTTTTGTATAATGTTTGACTTCTCCCCTTAGGTGTAGTCCTCATAAAATTCCCCCCATGTCACCTGTGAACCATCACCCTGGTCCCCGCCCCCCTTCCCCTGGGCTAGGCCTCAGATCTAGAGTTTGCCTGCTAGCTTCATCTTTTTTTTTTCTTCTGACCCCTCACTCCATTTCCCTATTCCTTCATTCTCAATGAAGACTCTCTGAAATGAACTCAAGTGTATCAACACCCTCCAGTGATTACTGCGTATTTAAATTTTGTGAATTTTGGGCCTCCCCGGTGGCGCAGCGGTTAAGCGCCGCGCTGTGGAGCTGTCGGCAGTGACGCGAGTTCGACACCCAGCCGGGGAGAGTCCCACATGGTGCGGCAGACCTCTCCTGCCTCGCCCGCTGCTCCCCTCAGCAGTGTGTTTCTGATCTGCCTGTTCTGCTCCCCGCTCTGTCTCTGGTGAACCCTCTCACCGCCCCACGCCTCTGGCATGTACCCCACCCTGTATGTATAAATTAAAAAAAATAAATAAATAAATAAATTTTGTGAATTTTAATTATTAAGTATTTCAAGTGAATAGAACAGCGCATACACTTTGAGTTCAAAGGTGCTAATATTTTGCTATATTCATTTTGGATATCTTTTCTCCTTTTTGAAAAAAAATCTAGATAACCCACAGTTCACTTCACCCGGTGCACCCCATTCCTTCTTCCCCCCAAATAACCACTCTACTCGCATCCTTTTTCTAATGAATGTATGTTTTTCCAAAGTGTGTAGGTAGCCATAAAACCATACCTGCAAAATGTATATAAATGATATCAGATTATGTGAATTCTTTATAGCTATTTTCTCCCACTCAGAACGTACGTCGGCATGACTTAGCAGTGCTGAGACACGCAGGGCTTTCTTAGGATGGCACATTTTCCCAGCTCTCTGCCTTCCCACCCTATCAGACTAATGTGGTCAGCCCTGTCCCTTTGATGCCTCAAAGAAAAGCCAGAATTAAGAGCCAGCAGTTGGAGATGATGAAGACCTACCAGAAACAGCCCAGTGCTTGCCAAGTCACACTCAGCTGAGCCCCAACAAGGAAAGGGGGAGGCCATTTCTCTTATGAGGTTTCAGAGCAGATCTTTTCTTCCTTGCCTCTGACACGTACATGAACTTCCAAAGACACACAACTTGTTAACAGCCAGGCCAACGCAGGGCGTAGCCGGCTAACGCCAGCTGTCCACATTCTGCAACCAAGGGAAGAGTCTGTGTATTGCTTACAAAACAAGCATGGACTCGGAGACTTGTTTCACACACGCACAATCTCCAAAAAGTATTTGTACACAAAGTCCCTTTCATCAGTTGGCTGCCGGCACCCAAATCATGGAAGGTGAAAACTGAATACGAAGGAGTAATTACCTGCAGTAATTTACCTGCAGTCAGCAGCAGGTGATCACTGCTAAGGAAAGAACTTTGGTTTTGAGATCCTAAGTGTTCCAATGAACATATTTCATAAATCTCAATCCATGAAGTTGATGCTTAAGTACGTATCTTGCTTTTCACTACTTTTTTTCCTGAAAAATATGACTAAGACGAAAGGACAATAAAAAGTCTTTGGGGGAAAAGTAAAGACCATAGTTTCTCTGTGACTTCTGGTTCCGGTTTGTGTAGACGAAGATAGTAGGTACGACAGATCGCACAGCTGGTAGCCCTGGCTTTGCCAGAGGATTGATCTCAGGGCTTTTCCAAGTAGGAGTGTTTAAAAAATCTTACTCCATTTTCAAAGTCCTGTTTATTTAGTTTTTTTTAAATACTAGCTTACAAGTATTAAGATAAATCTCTATGGGTGATAAAGCCAAACTTTGGTAATATAATATGTCATCTTGCTCATTTAAAACTACTTGAAATGAGCGGGGTGTGGCAATATCTGTAACTTGTTATCCTGTGTCACCTTTCCTTTGCAAAGTCTCCCCAAATCAAACAATCTGACCCATCTGACGAGACGCAGCTGTTTCTCACTCACCGAACAACAGCGCTGCACGGCCCCCACCCTGCCCAACAGCACTGCACGGCGCACACACACCGCACAACAGCACTGCACGGTCCACGCACACCACACAATAGCATTGCACGGTCCACAAACGCAAGAAACGTGTGTGGGGACACAGACAGGGAGAGGGAGACAGACTTTCTCTACCTGAACACACAAAGGTAGTTAAGTAAAGATAATGTGATTACCAGAGATGGACTTCTGGCTGGACACCTGACTATCGAACACTCCGGACCTGCGGCCTTGGCCTTGGTGTCTCCTGAGCAGCTCTGTCCTCTTCTTCCTGGCCCAGGTCCGGCTGCGCCTGCAGAGACCTTGGCACCGAGAGCTGCCCGCATCCCGCGGTGGGGCCGCGCGGTGCGCAGGGCGCTCCCCAGGAAACCCGGAGCAAGCCCAAACCTGCTGGCATCACCAGGGCAGCAACCTCTCGCAGACACTGGATTCTGCAGCCTCATCAGGGCGAGGCCGCCAGGCGCCCTGTGTCTAGGACGTGGGCAAGTCCTGAAGTTTTTGGAACGATGGGAAATTCTGTTAATGTTTTCCTTAGGTTGGATCGATATTAAAAACACACAACTGAGGCAGGGATCCAAAGCACAAAAGCTTTTCAAAATACAAAATTGATACGTTTATGTCTTAATTGTTAGGACATTTCAGCTGTTTCAAGGAAAGGTATGATTTTAGCTTGAATGATTCTTGTAGAATCTCATTTCTGTAATTCTCTTTGCACCAGCACGTGTGAGTCTGGAGTTTAGACCACAGCAAAACATCAGCAACCACCGGACAATAATCAGGTAGATAAAGAGACAAAGGAAGGGTGGAGGGAAGGGGGGTAGGGAGGGACAGGGATGGAGGGAGGGAGGGAGGGGGAGGGGGAGAAGAAAGAAAGGGGGAGGGAGGGAGGGAAGGACAATTTTTGTTCTCAGTCATGTGACCCCCCACAACATGTCACGTTTCAGCCTTCAGAAATCCACCCAGGCGGACCCATATAGGAGACGCGTGCAGGTACATTCTGGGGGGCCCTGCCATTCGGGTCCCCTTTACGCGCTCACGTTTGCAGATCTAAGTATATGTTCATTTTGGTTTTCCTTTGAAAAGAGAATTTTCCTGGTGAATCCTGGTGAATCTTTGTGTTCTTTCTCCACTTTGCATCCTGCCTCCCAGGTTGCTCATGCACCCCAAGACCCCGGCTAGGGAAGTGGAGACCAGCGCCTCACACATGTGCCTCCTCCGCTGCCCTCCCAAAGTGACCTATTCCTCACTTCACTGTTTCAGAGCGTGTGAGGACGGGGCTGGCTGACTAGTTACCGCGTGTTAAGTGCTGACAGATCCTCTTCCGGTGCCATGGAGGTCTCAAGGACCCATCCCCACAGTTAGTGGCAGAAGTGTAAGTGGTTGTGGCACGTTAATCAAGCAATGAAATCATCTGCAAGGAGAATTTTTAAGGTCTTACAAATTTTTTTTAAAGATTTTATTTATGCATACAAGCTGGGGTACAGGACAGAGGTGTGGGGCGGCGAGAGGGTTCACCAGAGACAGAGCGGGGAGCAGCACAGGCAGATCGACGGAAATGCACTGCTGAAGGGGGCAGCGGGCGAGGCAGGAGAGGTCTGCTGCGCCCTGTGGGAAGCTCCCTGGCCGGGGCTCAGAACTTGCAGAGCAGCTGCCGACAGCTCCACAGCGCTGCACTTAACCCCTTGCACCACCAGGGAGGCCCTAAAGTCTTACATATTTTAAAGTTTATGGCAACCCTCATAGTTTGTTAGATTGGTCCAAATGTCTAGCAATTGTTCACCAAGAAGTCACTAATCTGAGCATATTGGGAAGAAATGCAGATCAAATTGAACAAGAGTCTGCCTGATTTCTGAGGTAGTTTAGAGAAATGTTTCCGTTCCTTACAAGCCACAAAGAGGAACACACACTCAGTGGAACACTACACCCCATTCCAGAGGTGAAACAGTGTCTTCTGGCACAAAGGGGGTGGACCTCGACGTGATGATGTTAAATGAAATGTCAGAAAGTGAGAGACAGGTATTGGTCTATCACTCATCTATGGAACACAAATAGTCCAAAACAAACACTGACAAAATGAAGCAAGAAAAAATCTTGGACTTGGTGAAAATATTTGCTGGTTACCAGAGGGAACAGGGGCAAGAAAGAGGGGTGGGGGAGGGAAGTAGATGTGGGATTGGCACGGGGCCAGGAGGAAGGTGAGCGCAGCATGAGCTTCTATGGAGGAGAGATATGTAACCCCAAAGTTAGACCAAAAAATAAATTGTAAGAAATAGATAAGACAGAAATTTTAAAAAATAAAACAGCTAAGAACTGGGGAGAGTCATTAGGGCAAAGGAGAGGAATTACCTGAAGGGTCGTGCTCTTGAAGACAGTGACAAGAGCCAGACGGTATGACAAAAACAGACTCTGGATAGAGTGTCTGTCCCTCATCTGTGGCATGCCCTCTGTAGTGCTCTTTTTCCCTGTAAAACAGAGGTGACAAAGTGCTTTACTCAGAGGACTGTTGAGAGAATTACATAATCTATGACATGTAAAGGGTTAGAATTGTGTGCCGGTGGGAAGCGCGTTATTGTTATTAGTGCAGCTGGTGCTGGTGCCGCAGGGCAGGCAACTGTCAGGGCTGGAGCGAGCTGCCTTGAAAACCCACACGCGGGGCCTCCCTGGTGGCGCAGCGGTTAAGCGCTGCGCTGTGGGGCTGTCGGCAGCGCGCAACGTGAGTTCGATGCCTGGCCAGGGAGAATCCCACATGGCGCGGCAGACCTCTCCTGCCTCGCCCGCTGCTCCCCTCAGCAGTGTGTTTCTGATCTGCCTATGCTGCTCCCCACTCTGTCTCTGGCGAACCCTCTCGCTGCCCCACGCCTCTGGCCTGTACCCCACCTTGTATGTATAAATAAATAAATCTTAAAAAAAAAAGCCCACACGCAAGCTGCATGGACGTGCTTGCACTGGGTCAGGAGTCGCACTCGCCACCGTCGCCCACTCCCGGGCGAGTGTCGTCTCCGTGGTGCCCTTACCGCTGCCCTTTCTCGTTCTAGTCTTTTCTCCCCGCTGTGTCCCACATACGCCCTGCTGGATGCCTTCCAGCGGCCCCATAGCCTTCAGGATGGAGCGCCAGTGCCTGGCAGGAAGCAGAAGGCTCCACAAGAGCATGTTCCCTCAGCCTCATCCGTGCCTGTCGTGTCTCACGACAGGGGTGTCCCCGCAGGGTAAAAGGGAAAATTCTCAGCTTTTTCTGCCCTCCCTCCAATGATGGACCTCTGCAGGCCTCCATGCATGCCTGATGGCGGGCACCCGGAGTGGGGTGTGGGCACGTGTGAGTGGGCGCCCCCGGGCCACAGACTGGGCTTATAAACAGCAACAGCGGAAGCAGCAGAGACAGAGGCAAGCAGAGAATCTTCCATTTGGGGTGCAGCAGAGGCCACGAGATGCCACCAGAGAGCCCGAGAAAGTGAAGATTCACCAGGGGCTGGGAGGCCTGCCAGCCTCCCGGCCCCCGGAGCCGCTGCCTGCCCTGTACATGGTTGCCTCGCTATAAGAGACCATCAAAAAGCATAAAAAGCCACCAGGTCCTCCAGGATTCCCCCCTTCTCCTTTTGACCCGTCTGAACAATCTGTGTTGCCTGTGGTCATCCTGCTTTTACACCCCTCAAACAGGCCAAGCCCCCCAAAGCTGCTGTCCCTTTGCATAAAATCTCCTTCCTGAACCCCAATTCATCTGATTCACTTCCGATCTGCCTTCAGAACTCCGTCTTCGTTCTCTGCTTCACTCACAGGAACCTCCTTCAAGCACCAAGTTCATCCCCTTATGATTCTTTCATTGTGTTATATTCATTGGTTTGCTGGGGCACTAGTGTCCTTTGAAACCAGGTTCTATGTCTTTCCCTTTTCTATATCCTAACATTTTTGAGCAGTGTCCAGCATGCAGCAAAAGTAATAAATGTTGGAAAGCAAGCACATGAATTTGGGGCCAGCAAAACTTGCTTTAAATTGGCCAAAGGGGGCCTCCCTGGTGGCGCAGCGGTTGAGCGCTGCGCTGTGGAGCTGTTGGCAGCTGCAATGCAAGTTCGACACCCGGCTGGGGAGAATCCCACATGGTGCGGCAGACCTCTCCTGCCTCGCCCGCTGCTCCCCTCAGCAGTGTATTTCTGATCTGCCCATTCTGCTCCCCGCTCTGTCTCTGGTGAACCCTCTCGCCGTCCCACACCTCTGGCCTGTACCCCAGCTTGTATGTATAAATAAATAAATCTTTAAAAAAAATAAATTGGCCAAAGGTTTTTAGAAGTGGGCCTAGGGTTTAAACAAGATAGCTCCAGTCCTGTTTGCACCTGTGGTCTATTAAACTTCAGCGCACCTCACGTGCACAGCCCTTATCAGAAATGCTGGGATAAAGAGCCCATTTACTCAGCCTCAGGGTTCCTGTGGGTTCTGCTCTCCCTGCTTCGTCTGGAGGCTTCCCCTTCTGAAGTCTGTTAGCACGTTCATTTTCCAGTCTATTCTACCAACATCGAAATACGCAGAGGGGCTGGCTGAGTACCCGGCACTGGATTCGCGGCTCCGGAGCGGATCACACTTCCTATTTATATCTCACAGGGTTTAAACTGCTCTGAAGTGGCACTTAAAAGTACAAAGGTTGCAGTTCTCCACCACACCGACTCTATTTAGTGCCCAGGTCTCATCTCTTCCCTTGAAATTGAAGTTACACCCTTATCTGTGTCTTTGGTTTCTAGCATAGCGTTTTAATTCCCTGCAAGTAATTTCTGGCCTTTTGAACAGGCTGGGACAATTAACTCTGTCGGAGACCCGTGGAGTAGTGAATGAAATCCCTGTATTGGCTGGAGCAGAAAGGGGGGATGTTACCATTAAAATCACAATAGTGAGTTGAAGATTGTTAGTATCTATTATAATAATATTGTAAACATACTGCAAACTGTCTTACAATGTATTAATAATTTCTAGAGTTTAAAGTCAGTGTTTAATTAAATCTTCTATAACTTCAAAACTATTTCCTGTAAAAAAAAAACAAGAAAAACCAAAGCTCCCTTTTTACCCCCACCCAGCACTTAACTGTGCCCTAAATAATCTGTTCCCGAAGCAGCAGCCAGAGCCCCTGGCTTCTGGGTTTGACTTCAGTAGCCGAAGCTAATTACAAAAACAGCTATTTTTTATTAGAGAAAAATAGTACTTCTGGAATACTTTAAAAGCAATTCACTTCCTGCTTAAATCCGCTCAGTGATCTGAACTAACATAAAATACATCATATGAAGGGCCAAGAGTTAGCGCTGCTGAATTAACTTTCAACCCACAAGACTGCTTGCATGAGTGACAGGCTATCATAAAGATATTTTTAAATTGCATAAATGATTTTTGAATCACAAAAATCCCCCACCAGTAATGCAATGAAAAAACCTGGCTTTTGCAGATTTTCTTCATTTAGTTTTTATTTTTTTTTTAAGATTTATTTTTTTATGCATACAAGCTGGGTGTGTAGGCCAGAGGTGTGAGGGGGTGAGAGGATTCACCAGAGACAGAGTAGGGGACAGAACAGGCACATCGACTGAAATACACAGCTGAGGGGAGCAGCGGGCAAGACAGGAGAGGTCTGCTGCGCCATGTGGGAAATTCCCTGGCCAGGTATCAAACTCGTGCTGCAGTGGCTCTGCATAGCTTCATGGTGCTTCGCCTGAACCCGTTGCGCCACCAGGGAGGCCCCTCATTTAATTTTAAAATTGGAACTGCGATGTCATATTAATGAATAAAAAAAATAAATAAAAGTAAGCTTTTAATAAGGCGCATTGAAGTTTAATTAAAAAAAACTATATAAATACTGGAGAGACCCTTATTTGTGATTAATTTCAAAATGTAAAGTATGTCAAATCTCATTGCTTTTACATGGAAGCTTAAAGCAGATGCTTGTAAACATTTTGAGAAAATGCAAAGGCCATGTTGTTTGCAGGTGAATCCAGTAATACTATAAATTTCAGGGGTCTCCTTGGTGGCCTAGGAGTTGAGTCTCAGTGCTATCACCTCTTCAGTCTGAGTTTTTGATCCCCGCCCAGGGAGCTGTCCCACAGGGTGCAGCAGACCTCTCCTGTCTCCCTGCTGCTCCCTTCAGCAATGTACTGCTCCCCACTCTGTCTCTGGGGGGTCTTCTCCTAGCGCTCCCACACCTCTGGCCTACACCCCAGTTCTTCTATGTAAAAAAATATATACTATAAATTTCAGTCTCATGTAAGCTAGTTCACCTGTTACCGTTTTTTGACTGAGTTCAAAATTTTAGGTGTAAACAGATTTGTAACAGAAAAAAAAGGTTGAATAAGTTGGTTGCCCATCATTAGAGGTTTGGCCAAATATAAAATATATACATTGCTATATATCACACACACAGGAAAAACTATTCTGGAAGATATTTTAATGAAATGGAAAATGTTCTCAATATAATTAAATGAATATTTGAAGTGCTTAGACATGGAACCTAAGCTAATATGTAACAATGTCAGATTACAAAAAGGATAAGAAACACATCTACAAAATGCTAACAATTTGTACTATGTCTGTTTCCTTTAAGATATGCTCCATGATTCAAATCTCCCTAATTTCCGTGTCTTCTGTAATCAGAAAACCTATTTTATAAATACATACATGCATATATCGTCTTCCAGTTGCATAACCTTAATATTCTTAAGCTGAATATTTTGCTTCAATAGCTAAATGTCTTTCTGAATTTATTCCACATGTTTATATTCACCAAAATAGTGATAAACTTAAGAAATGAGATACTATGCTAGTATTATTAGTCTCATATTTCCAGAGAAGGTATTTTGTGTTCAGTGAGCATGAAGGCATCAAAATGAAGAATGACTTGCAGCTCAGCATTATTGAATAGGTTACATAATGAACTCACACTGCACTCAGGTATGCAGAGAAAAACGTAGATTGATATTTTGTCTAAAACTACTCTGCCCCTCCTCAAATCTCTTGCCTGCAACATGGCATGAAAGAAAAGGAATAAGGAAGGAGGGCGAGGGGAAAGGAGGGAGGACAGAAGAGAGAAGAGGGGGAGGGAGGGTCGGGCAAAGGGAAGCGGAGGGGGAGGAGGAAGGGAGAGAAGCGGCTCCAGCAGGCGAAGAGCCCCAGCCCACACTGGATTCCAGGCCCTGATGTCTCGGAAGTGCTGCCTCAGACCTCTCTCCTGGCCCCTTGTGGAGATGGGGCTTCGGGCCCGGGGAGACATTCAGGTCATCTCTTGGTTGGGGAGAAAGGAGGTCACGCCACCCCCTGGGCACCCTGGAACACCATGAGGCTGGTCTTTTCCAGAACCTTCTGCGGTCATCAACTCTGAAACCTGCGGTTCTCCCACCTGGAGTGTTTCCCTGCGCTCAGTGAGAGCTCAGCTCTGCCCACTCACTCTGCCCCCTCGAAGGACCCTCGGGCTGGCTCCGCACACCCATGTCTGCGGAGTCCCTCCCTCCGAGCACCTGCCCCACGGACTGAGCGGCTTAGCCTGGAGCCCCGACAGCCGTGGGCCCAGCCACCCGTTGGCTCTGTTGGTGTGTGCGAGGTCCCAGGGCCTCCCTCTGAGGGTTCCAGCCAGAAAAGAGCAGGGCCAGGGCTTTGGTAACACACACCCTGCAGCACAGTCAGACCACGGGGCAGAAAGGGAGCCACGTGCGCCTGCCTGGCCGCGCCCTCCCTCGGCAGAGTCTGGGAGCTTCATTTACCCCCCTTCTTGTCCCTCGCAGCGCCCACATATAAGCTTCTGTGATCCAGATGGAGGAAATATAACTTAAAATAAGGTTATAACCAGACTCACACAAGGAGGTGGGGGTAGATGGATTAGCATAACCACTAACCCAGCTTTGCAAATGCCTAGATCACTAAAGCAGACTCAGGCAGGTATCAGACTGCTGGGCGGAAGGTGAAGATAAGGAGATTGAGCCCATTGTAGAATCTCCCATCTCCTTCCAAATTCTATTCAGTAACGAGAAGCCACCCGCGAAGATGAGCTGCTCCTGACTGGAAAGGGGACTCTATCAGCGCCATCTGTGCAAGAACGCGGGACAGCCGTCTTTCTGCCCACCTGTGCCCATGCAGGCGCTCCTCTTCACCAACTCTGTCCCTCTGCAGGGCAGCGGCCCCCTGCCTGCCCACGTCCTGTACCAGGCTGCGTCCTCACTGACCTCCCTCAGGGCTGCCTGCCTGCTTGAGACCACACAGGCCTCTGTCTTAGCAAACCTGACCCTTTCAGTGTCTGCCCTGCACGCTCGCTTCTGTGCCAGTGTCCTTTACTGCCCTGTCCCTTTCTCTAATAAACCTGTTTAAGTCTATCTTACGTCTCTCTGCTGTGGAGAAACTTGCCGCGTGCCGCTGAAGGGGAGCTCTGGTGAAACATTTCCCAGAGTAAACCCAAGGGTCCCGCTCCTACAACTCCAAAAACGACATCAATCTGGGCTCTCAGACCTCGCTTGGAGCTGTTAAATGGGAGCTGTGGCTACCTAGAAATCCTTCCTCTTTAGCCAGTCTCTGCCTTTAAAGCCATCGATTTGCTGCAAGATTCTATTGAAAGTCACCATGTAAATGGTGTTCTTTTCATTCCCCAAAGACCTAATAAACCCCATCTCATCCAAGGCAGGTAGAAGCCTGGAGCTGTCTTGGGAGAAATGTTTGTACATGACAGAAAAAAACAAAATCATCCTAATTTTCTTGTAAATAGCATTTCACAATTCTTTACTGCTTCAGCAAATTTTACTCATTATTAACTTACCAGATTAGGAATGGGACAGGGGGCTTTCTGAAGCAAAGACTTGAATGAAATGCGATGACTTGTAAAGATTTCCAAACACTCGCACAGTCTCTGTGCAGAGACTGAATCATTAATTTAATGAGCGGTTTACCGAGTTTCTACTGAATGCGGGACATAGTGCTTGGCACGGGGAAGTCGTGGACAGGGCGGCCTCTGCCACGCTGAAGTTGAAATCACAGGGACCCAGCAGCCATCCACACACACCCACCAGGAAAACAGAGGCAAGAAAGTGAAAAGTAAATAAAATAGTGTCATGTGTGTGAAATAAAACAGTTTAGTGGGATCCACAAGGACCCGGCAGGAAGGCCGCGAAGCCTCTGCAAGGGACCTTGGAGCTGAAATCGGAACAAGGCAGTCTGGCGGCGAAGATAAGAAAAAGAAACAGCCATTTAAGAGGCCCTAAAGGGGGGCAACAACAAACTGGCACATTTGAGAAACAGAAAAGCCACCTTCGGTGCAGCTTCAGGACAAGTGGCTAAGAGAGAAGGAGAATTGTTGGAGAAAGGACGGCTTGGACAAACTCCACAGATAGGTTTTTATGGACCCTCACCTCAGACCACAGAGATCCAAGACACCTAGGACTACGAATCCCACAATGCCATCATCACTGAAGAGGGGATGCTGGGAACTGAGGGTGGAGTTATGCAGCCATGTTTGATATATAACCAGATGTGTGGGTTGTGGGGGGGGTCTCTTGGCTGTTCGCAGGGTTTTGGTGCACTATTGGGATTCTAGCTCAGCGGAACTGGTAGGACACATTCACCAATTTATTCTTTTTTTTCCCCTTCCTTTTGTAAATAAACCCTTTATTAGTGTTATTTTGTGTGCCTGCAGTTGTGTCTTATTATCAGTCTCTTTTTAAGCGCACAGGTGAGGACCCACAGTCAGACACCCCACTTTATATAGGGGCTGCCCTGTAACAGAAGGAGGTTGTCAAGGGGAGGGTATCTGCCGGGCTTTGCAAACTGGGAGAAAGGCTGGTGCCAAGAGGAGCCTGCTTGCTTTTAAGGGGGTGGGGGATATGATTCTATCTTTGGACCAAGACTTTAGGGGGCAAAAGTGGGAGCCCAGGTCTTTATAGAAATCTCAGCCGCTCTCCAAGTGGCACTAAATCCCTTGATTCATCCCAGATAAGGCACCACTTACCAGGATTTAATTAAACCACTGGGTCCATTTTCCAACACCAGACATCCTGTGGTGGGAGTTGACAGAAGACTGAGCAACACGGCATCCCCACCTGTAGTCGGAAATCTCATTCTCAACATTCCTTACCCCTTCAGAGAGGGGATATGGTCTCCCAAGTTAGAGCCCAGATTCTCGGTGGGTTCTCAAGAAACTCTGGAGAGTGACCCCAACTTCATGGGAACTCACGTCCCTCTTCTTTTGAAAGACACTGCAGTGTTAGCATCCAGAGGCCACCGTGCAAAAACCAAGTTCACTATTCTGGTGGAAATCAAGAGAGTCTCAAATATTTTCATCTAGACACCAGGGTCCTCTGTTGACACCCTAAAAGGAACCAAACCGGCCTTGACCAACGGACACCTGCCTTCCCCAGGCAACACCCCTATCTCCCTGTGCAGGCCCCAAGGGGATACAGATTTGCTGAGGATTCAAGAGCTGCCTCCCCCCTCACCCCATGGCACCTGCTCCGGACTGGACTTTGGCAAATCCCCGGCAATTCTTGTTCCTTTACTGTTTTGATCTCCAAGAGGCCTTCTTCTGTATCCCTTTGGCCAAAACCAACCAGTATCTGTTTGCCTTTAAGGGAAAGATCCCGTGACCCCTGTGGAAGCCCAAGCTGTGTTGCCAGTCCTCCCTCAGGGACTCGGGAAGAGCCTGTAGAGGCTGGGAGTGGTCTGGGCCAGGGACTGGTGCCTGAGGGGCCATAACCCACCCTGTGGGTGTGTGTTCTCACTGCTAGCCCAGCAAGGGGTCTCCAACGAAACCCTGTTCTAGAGCTGAGTGTTCCAGGAAAACAAGGCTATCGATCTCATAGCAAAAAGACAGATTTCTCAACCTGAAGCTCAGTATCACAGGGCAGCAGGAACTCACTGGTGAACAGGCACAGCATTCCCATAGCTTCCTATCTCAGCCAAGAGCCCTTCACACTCCTCAGAGCAGGTTTCTGCCGCATTTGGATTCCTCACATTGGCTTAATGACTAAACCATTGTGAGGCAATGGAAGGAGTGGGAAAGACGGCTTTGACTGGGCCCCAGAGTATGCTTTTGTTTATCTACATTCCACATGTGCCTGAAATTGTGTCTTTCTCCTTGTGACTTATTTTGCTTAGTGTGGTCCCTGCTAGTTCCATCACATTGTCAAAAATAACAAGATTTCATCTTTTTTATAGCTGAGTAGGATTCTTTTGTGTATATACACGTCTTCTTTGTCCTTTATCTCATCTGTCCTTGGGCACTTAGGTAGTTTCCATAAATTGACTATTGTAAATAGTGCTGCCATGACAGAATTGTACAGACCCACTCAAATGAGAGTTTGTCTCTTCTTTGGGCAGCTCGGAGGAGAAGGATCCTTGGCTATATGATAGATCTATTTTTAATATTTTGAGAAACCTTCATGCTGTTTTTCATGGGGACAACATTAGTAGAGTGTATTTTTCATGCTTCTTAAACTGTTAACAGCATCCTTTATCATCATGCTATCAAAATCACCACCATTTTCATCATCATCATGATTATTAGTGAGTATTAAACCAGCCCACACTTACCATTGAATCGATCAGTTTAAATAATCCCTAACCATCCTGTTCTTCTGATGCTCTGAAATACTGAACAAGTGTCCAGGGTTAGATGAACCTTTAAGATACATCCTACTTTTTCACAAGTGTCTTCTATGATAAAACATTTAGAAAACTATGGATTTATCATCTCAAGCTGTTTCTCTTTTTCTAAATAAACTTCCAGAAAGTTCCATTGGAACTTCATGTTCAGTCAGCACTTTTGATAAACACTAGTAATAAATATAGTTGCTATGAAATGAGCTAGTCTAGATAATCTTACACTCTGAACTTTGTGGGAGTTTTTTTTTTCAGTATTTTTATGAGCACTCCTTCAGGTAATATGATACATCTTAAGAAACTGAACACAGTGATTTAACTTTGAGGTGATTGCAGGCTTGAGGCATATGCTTTACAATTTGCAACTGTAAGCCAGGGTATATGAAAGAGAAATATCCAGTAATTTTGTATGCCCCCAAGAGAGCTCCCTCAAGGCCTATCCAGTGTGACTTGCTGAATTTGTTTTTTTCCCCTAGATTGACTTGTGATTGATAACATTGTGTAAGTTTAACACTAAAATGTGATGATCACACACACACACACACACACACACACTAAGGGTTGCCACAGTATCAGGTTGAAGAATAAACAAAGACTTTGTATTTGGAAGGACATGTACTTAGAATTGGTTTATATAGGCATTGATTTCTAATGATGAACACCTGAAACTTCCATAATGTTCTAGCACAGTGACTTTAGATCCATATTGTAGCACCAGCAGGCACACTGCAGGTTCACTATGGATTTGGGCAGATGCAAAAAGAGAGTCCCGGAGCCCTCGGTGGAGTTTTCAGGCTTTATCGCTCTCAGGGAACCAGATGCACAGACCCAGCAGGCAGGGAGGCTGGCAGCTAGGAGGAGGGCCGGGCCGAGCGGGGGGTGCTGGGGGGCCAGGCAGGCAGGCAGCCGAGCCTCCCAGCCCCCCAGGAATCTTTACTCTTCCTCTGGGCTCTCTAGCGTTCTCTTCCAGTCTCGCCTTCTCTGTGGTCACTCGTCCTCTCGCGGCCATCCTGCAGAAGCCGTGCTTATAGCCTGGTCTCTGGGCGCAGGTGTGCACACTTACACATGCAGGCACACCCATACCCCAGGAGTCCACAATCAGGCACGCGCGCCCCGCGCCCAAGCGCCTTCTGCATCAACACGATCAAGGCTGCAGGTGATGGCCACAGAGGCCAGTGGCACAAAAAGCCTGATTAATCCACTTACCCTACACACACTGACTGGTGGGAGAGTTGTCCGAGGTGGCTCAGGTGACAAGAGTGCCTGCCATGGGCTGAGGAGTGGTGACAATCTCCCTGCACCCCACGGGCACAGAAAGGCAACCATTTGGAGGAGAGGAGAGGATTCTGGAGAGAAGCTAGAAATCCTGTCTTTGTCACTCAAGTGAGGAAACAGTGAGGTCCACAGGAAGACAGGAAACCCCAAAGGGTATTCTGGGACCTATTTTACTTCCTCATAATCAAATCAAATCAAATCAAATCAAATCAAATCAAATCAAATCAAATCAAATCAATTCCAACAGGAACTGGACCAGCAGGCCTTTCCTCCACCGCCCCGCCCCTGCTCTGGAGAACAGTGGGTCTTGTTTAAAACCAATGAGACGTGCAACATACACATGAGAGTCCTTTTTTGAAGCTTCTGGTATCTTCCCGCAGAGCCAATATATCGTGTTCTCTCTGGAGTAGGCAGACATCCTGAACAGGCAGTGTCTGAGGAGGCGCAGAGACGCCAGGCACGGCTCAGTCCTAGGTCTTCTGCTTCTGTTCACTCAGGAACAATCGTCGTGAGCTTTAAGGGAAGAGGCACAATAGGTATTTCTTGACCTGTGGTTAACTTTCAGGACACTCCACCTTTTATGTTTTTTAAATAGATCAACTTTTTTTAAGTATTTATTTATGCAGCAAGAACTGGGGTATAGGCCAGAGGTATGTGTGGGTGGTGAGAAGATTCACCAGAGACAGAGTGGGGAGCAGAACAGGCAGATCGACTGAAATCCACTGCTGAGGGGAGCAGCGGGGAGACAGGAGAGGTCTGCTGTGCCAGGTGGGAAGCTCCCTGGCTGGGGATCGAACTTGTGCTACAGTGGCTACTGATAGCTTAGGCTGAGACTTAACCCCTTGCACCACCAGGGAGGCCCCACTCTGCCTTTTAGACTTCATGATAATTTATGATATGCATGGAATATGCTTAAATAAGCAGTTTGGTCCAATTAATTACCGCAGGGTTTTAATTCTCCATTCATTATTTAAATCAGTGATTTAAAGATGCGGTTTCAAGAAGAACACTCATTGTATTTGGTAAAGACAAGTAAAAGCAAACCCAGTGGAAAGAACATACTGGGAAAAATGTCAAATGGTTTAAGGGACATGTGCACCGAGAATAGTCTTTCTTGACAAGCCTTGATCGGTTTGTGTGGAAAACAGCCAAAAAGCCCTTTCTTAGAAGTCAAAAAATGGCCCAAGTCAGGTAATAGTCTCCTTGTCTCTGCATCTTTTTGTGGTTTGCGTTATCACTTGCCGTTCACAGAAAGACTCACTAGCAACCTTGACACAGAACTTGAGCAAATCTCAGAACCCAGTGTGAGGGTGTGAGTGTGTGTGCACACAATTCAGCCTATGGGGGAATGAGCTATTTCCAATGTGCATTTGATGCCTGCCTGGGGGAGCTAAGTTACAGGGACAGAATATAGCACCTTTTATACCTTTGTGATGAATTATGAGATTCTGGGGCGGGGATGGCTGAAACAAAGCCGCCTTTGAGGCCTCTCAGAACTTTCCAGGATGGCCCGGGGGTTCGGCAGTCTGAGCTAACATTTAAAAGGAACTGTGTATAATAAGCCTTTCTAAACGTGGAGAAAGACTCAAAACTCCCGTTTAACAATCTCCAAACAATCCAGTATCCTCTACAGCAGGGGACGGGACACTGACAACTGAATGAAGGAAAATCTCAGCCACTATTGATTTTTTTAAAAGAAAAAAAAGATTTATTTATTTATGCATGTAAGAGCTGCAGTGTAGGCCAGAGGTGTGGGGGTGAGAGGATTCACCAGAGACAGAGTGGGGAGCAGAACAGGTGGATCTACTGTAACACACTGCTGAGGGGAGCAGCGGGGAGACAGGAGAGGTCTGCTGCGCCCTGTGGGAAGCTCCCCGGCCGGCCTGGGAAGGAACTAACGCCGCAGTAGCTGGTGACAGCTTCATAGTGCTGATACTTAACCCCTTGCAGCACCAGAGGGGGCCGCTATTGACTTCTTACTCACCTAGTTCATACTCACAGAAATATCAAAATCTCCAAAACTCTCGCTGCAGCTCAAAAATTACAGACTTTAACTTATGGTGTCTATGTAGTCTTTATTTAAGGGTGAGGGTCATTTATACTTACTGTGAAAAGACAGCTTGCAAAATCACGATTAAAAAAAAGTGACAAGACATGAAATTAAAATACATCGCTCAGGGCTTGAACATAGCGCACACATATCTAATCTTTTCATTCCACTTGCATAAACTTGAAACAACGGAGAAGAGAGAGAGAGAGAGATTTGTTTATTTTTCCATTTTCTGGAGTTTCCTAGTTAGACTTGTGATTTCCATTCCAGGAAGGAAACATCACTGTCAGGTGAATTTTTTGCTCAAAAAAACCCTCTCAGCACCTTGTACTTGACCGTCTCTCACAGGCCCTTGTGATTTTCCTTGTCCACTTTCTCTTTCTGTAACCTTCATAGAAAAGGAAGGTTCCGCGCTCCCTGCCCCTCCCAGGAAGGTGGAGCTGAGCCTGAGAGGTGAGAAGGTGGAAAAGACTAGGAGAAGAACAAGAGGCTTGGAGGTAGCCATGGAGCAGAGACAGGTAAAGAAGCTGCCCTTGCTTTTTGGCCTTGGATTTGGGTGCCTTAGCAGCAGCCTCAATGGCCCTGCTTTGGGGCAACCCCCCTTGACTGGAGTTGTGTAACTTCGAGTGTATAACTGGAAACTATTTTTATTACATTCTTTCTCTTTTGCTTACTAATTGTATTAAAGTTCTTTTCCACTGACATTCTTGTGCATTAGGAATGTGTATTGTCTTTATGGGGCAGATGGCAGAACCCATTTAGAGCAGGCAGGTTTGGGGGTCCCGGGGTCCCCCTCATCCTGCCCACTAACATTTCCTCACCTACATGTCCTTTCATTCATTGCACCATCAACCAATTTTGCAAAGTCTAGTCTCAAACATTTGTCAGCTGATGAGGCGATTTCTGGGCTCCCTCTTGTCCCCCAAAACACCTAAGAACGACAGCAGCCAATGACATGTTCTCCAGCGAGAATTCGAGGACACAGGTAGCATCTTCTCTCCTGAGAGGAGCCAGGTTGCCCCTCCCCCTCCCTGGGCTGGCTCGACTTGCTTCCATTTGGGATGGAGCCCTCAGGCTCACGGTAAGTGGCTGACCCTAGAATGAGCGCCAGAAAGCCCCGCAAGAGAAAACACGAGCTGCTTGCATCCTCTAGGTTCGGGGTCAAAGAATGACCTGTTGCTCAGCCCCAGTGTCTGCCCCACTGGCTTTAGCCAGGTCCAGAAAAGAAGGAAGAATCCAGCACTATGGCGAAGCCACAGAGAAATGCCTACACTTAGCCTCGCCCGGCGCGTCACTTCGTCGCCCTCCCAGGCGCGATGCTGAGCTGCTCCTCCTCTCCTCCCACCACAGAATCGAACATCCAATCCTGCGCATGTCCCGCAGCAGCCCCGGACTCCACAGCGAGCGCCTCTTCCCCATTCCTGACCACCAAACACTCCCCGGGGTGAGGGAGCCTCCCAGCAGAGAACATCGAGCCCACAGTGAGTCCTGAGCGCTGAATCCCAAAAGTCCCCTGCATCTAAGACTCTCCCGCAAGCCCACCGACCTCCATCTCTCACCTGCCAACGACTCTGGCGTCCCACTGTGCGCTCCGTGCGCCATCGTCAGCCTACTCTTTCCAAAACTCAGATGACACTGAAAAGGGCTACAGGGCTACAGCCATCCAGCAACAGGGCCCCCTGCTCGTCCCTGCAGCCCTAAAGTGGGGGCTGCCTGCACTGGGAGATGTGGCAGGGGCAGAGCCGTCCGCCCTCACCGCTGGCAGAGGCCCGTGGCAGAGAGCCCGGGAGACTCTGACAGAGCCCAGTGGGGCCATTGTGGCGAGCAGTGAAATGCCCACTGCTGCTGCCACTTGCACAGCCAAGGGGGCGCTCTCCGGTTTCAGCATCTCTTCTCTTTTTGAAAGCTTTATAGCATTTCTCTTCTTAAAAGCTTCCGGTGGTTTCTCTCTACACTGGGACCTGCTGGATGTCACTGCCCAGTTCTCTAGTTTCTCTGGCTTTTACACCAGTTCTTTTTATTTTTTTAAAGATTTAATTATTTATGCATACAAGCTGGGGTACAGGCCAGAGGCATGGGGCGGCGAGAGGGTTCACCAGAGACAGAGTGGGGCGCAGAACAGGCAGATCGCTGGAAATCCACTGCTGAGGAGAGCAGCGGGAGAGGCAGGAGAGGTCTGCCGCGCCATGTGGGAATCTCCCCAGCCGGGCATCGAACTCGTGTCCCCGCTGCCGACAGCTCCAGAGCACAGCGCTTAACAGCTGCGCCACCAAGGAGGCCCGGCTTTTACACCAGTTCTAACACGCCTATGGCCTTCCTACCTCAGGACCTTTACACATACTCTCCTTAGAATGCAAACTCCTTTGCAGTATTCAAAGGTTTTGTCAAATAGCATTTCTTTGCGAGTTCTTCCTGGACTATCCTATATAGGTAACTCCTCTTGCTTCTGCTCGAATGTTATATGCCATGACCCTGCTTCATTTTCCTTGTATTTACATCTATCACCTCTATTTGATATTATGATGCAGGACAGCAAGGGGACTAGAACTGGCCAAGGACAGTAACCAAATAGTTTACTGGTCAATGTCTGAGTTCTTCACTTGTGTGCACAGTTACAAGACCACTCAGGTTCATAGAATAACAATAATGGGATCGATTCAACAAACCAGGGAAAACAAAGAGTTACTGAGGCCACAAATGGCCGTTTACCTCACCCGAAGCTGTGTCCAGTTTTTCCAAGCCCTAAACAAAAGGCATCTAAGATGGCATCTTCTCACCACTGAGGACTGGAGCACACAGCAGCCAAACCTCAGGTCAGAGTCCAACTCACGAGACAGCAGGAGACTCAACAGGAGACGCTCCTGGAGCTGCCGAGACCCCCAGCGCAGCACCAGGCAAGCAACACTCAAAACAGCAGCTTCAGCAGCCAAAGGACCCGACAAATGGCCGCACTCACAGCCCAGCGAGGCGCCGCCCTGGGGCCTGCCAGGCTGTGGCAGCAGCAATGCTGGGGAGAGTTTCAGGGCTCAGCCACCTGCGAAGCCTCCGAGCTTTTCCTCTCTGAGGTTGGCAGCTGGAAGCCTCTCCACGGCCTTCAGAGGCCCCAACAGCCTTCTGGGAGCTCAGCACAGTGGGGGCAGGAATGGCTGACCCTGCAATCGTTGGATCTTGGAAAACGCTGAAATCCCAAAGACGCTGCATCCGGGGACTGCCCCTGCAGTCACTTCTGTTACCTGTCAGAGTCTCCACCCCACCAATCCTCTGTCCATATTCCGCCTGGGGCTATCCATCCTCACCTGTTTCCCCCTCCAGGGGGCGCCACCTACAACAGTCTCTGGCTTCAGCCCCAAGGTTATTTCAACTACTCATCTTTTTTGCTTGTCTCACCTACTAATGTGAACTGCTTAACAGGAGGCACCTTGCCCTTTGTGATATTGTGATTTATAGGCTATTGTGACTTATAGGAACTATCCACATCTGAACATTCAGGTGCCAAAATAGAGCTGTGGTCTTCACCCACAATTCCTGGATCACAGCTTCCAAAAGTCCCGGGAGATTCCAGGTGTGGTGAGTGATAAAGGTGTGTCTTGTTAGATTTGCAAGGTGACTTCTGAAACACACCTGAGGAGCGGAAGTTTGCTAGGCACCAACCTGCAGGTTGAGGGGAACATTCAGTCCGCCCTTGACCTGGGGGGTTGGCAGAAAGCCTGGAGGTCGAGCTCCATTGCCAATAGCCAAGGATTTAATCAAACATCAGTGCTGCTTGTGGAATGAAGTCTCCATACAAGCCCAAGAGAAGAGAGCTTCCGGTTGACAAACTCATGGAGCTCTGGGGCGTCTCCACCACCACCTCGCCTGTGCACCCCCTCCATCTGGCTGTTGATTTGTATCCTTTGTGATAAATCAGCGATGTAGTGAGCGAACAGGTTTCCCAGGTTCTGTGAGTCTGTCTAGCAAATTAACTGAACCTGAGGGGAGTGTCTGGGCGCCTCTGATCAACAGCCAGTTGGCCAGAAGCACAGATAATAATCTGGGTCCAACCACTAGCACCAGAATCTGAGGAGGGGCTTGTGGGAACCTCCCACTGCAGCCAGCTGGTCAGAAGCCCTGGCAACTGTGTGGGGCTCTCCGGGCTTGCTGCAGCTGCAATGGGGGACGGTGTGGGGAGACTGCACCTTTAACCTGTGCAATCTGGTACACTCCCTGGGTAGATGGTACCCGAATGGGCTAGAATTCTCCGGCAGCGCCGTGCCCAGCCCTAATCACTCACCCCTAGGATGGTCGCCTGGACCTCAGCACGTAGGTCCTGACAAAATTTTTGTTGAATGAATAAATCAGTGGATGTCAGAAAATCATGCATTTTCTGTTTGCTGAGCATATTCTTTAGTTTGAAGTAGCATTTGATTTGATTTTTCCTAAATCTACCCAAAATAATCCAAAGATTTCCTATCTCATCTACAGTTAAAGCAAAAGCCCCTCCAAATGCCTGCAACCCCCCTGTGATCTGGACCACACCCAGCTCCCTGATGTCATCGCCTAACGCTCATCTCAGCTCTCCCCTCGGCCACCGCTGCCGACCCCCCTCATGTTCTCGAACACGCCAGGCACATGTCCACTTCAGAGTCCTGGAGCCTGCTGAGCCCCGACGCATCCCAGGACTTGTCACTGCGTCCTTAAGGTTTCTGGCCAGCTGTTCTCCTGTGAGAAGGGCCGGTCTTGACTAATTTACATGAAATGCAGGAAAGAAAAAGCAGCCCAGTCTGCTGCGGGCTCAGAGCTGTGCCGGCTGGAACAGGCAGGCAAAGGCACTCTTTTTTTTAAAGATGGATTTATTTATGCATACAAGAGCTGGGGTGTAGGCCAGAGGTGTGGGGCGGTGAGAGGATTCCCCAGAGACAGAGCGGGGAGCAGAACAGGTGGATCCACTGAAACACACTGCTGAGGGGAGCAGCGGGGAGACAGGAGGGGTCTGTTGCCCCCTGTGGGAAGCTCCCTGGCTGGGGATTGAACTCACCCTGCAGTGGTTGCCTTTAGCTTCATAGGCTGAAACTTAATCCCTTGCGCCACCAGGGAGGCCCAAAGCCACTCTCTTTTGAATGTAAAGTTTATGGAACGCCAAATTAGACAAGTCTGCTGTAGACAGAAGCTAAATCACTCTGTATGTGAGCAGAAGAGAGCGGGAGCGGGAACGGGAGCGGTTCCCTCCCAAACACTCTTTGCTTCTGCTAATAGGAATGGTGATTCCACCCACATGGACTTTAGCCTTGCTCCACTTTGTTCCCTCCAATTTAGAAAATCAGTATTACCAGGGGAGTCATAAAATTGCTAGACCTTCTGACAGTACCAATCCAAAGCAGGCCCATAATTCCTTGAATCTCCCCCCAAGCACCTCACTCAAGCTCCCGTTTGACAATGAACCCCTCTGGGCGCCCTCTTGCCCAACCAGCCCACACTTCTCCGCGATGCGCCTCTCCCTTGTCTCCCTCACTGCGACGAGTTCACAAACCAAATGGTCAACTTCGGGTGTGTTCCCAGCTAGAGGCGCCAGCAGCAGCCACCGACCCCAGCGACCGCCAGCCGTGATTTCAAGAAAAGCCCCCACCCATCTGCAGAGAAGGCCGAGCTCACAGCGCCCTGCCACGGCCCTCGGCTGGCGTCGTCTTCCACCGCAGCAGCGTCCCGTTGGAGAGACAAGTTACACGGTTGTGATTTTGCCTTTGCTCTGCATTATTTTTCAGAACGGTCTTATCACCATCTGGCACATTATCCACTCACTTTATATCCCCCCCTCTCCCTCTCCCCGGCTCATCCCCTGCTGGAGTGTAAGTACAGGCGCCAAGGAGTTCGTTTGCTCTTTTTTATTGTTCTGTGCCCATCACTGAGAAAGTTCCAGACACATAGAAGCTTCCTAGACACATGTGCTGAACAAATTAGCTAAAGAACATTTATAATACCACAAGACATCTTTAAATTAGGAACAATTTTTTAAAAGGTTATTACTCTTCTTTTTAAGATTTATTTTATTTATGCATACAAGCTGGGGTGTAGGCCAGAGGTGTGGGGCAGTAAGAGGGTTCACCAGAGACAGAGTGGGGAGCAGAACAGGCAGATCCACGGAAACACACTGCTGAGGGGAGCAGCGGGCGAGGCAGGAGGGGTCTGCCGCGCCATGTGGGAATCTCCCCGGCCGGGCATTGAACTCACGCTGCCGCTGCCGACAGCTCCACAGCGCTGCGCTTAACAACTAGGAACAATTTTTTAAAAATCATCTCAACACACAAAAGTCCCCAGGTTCAATATTACCATGCATACTTGCTCCAAATAAAGTCTTAAAATTAGATCTACATGTAAATGATGTACAAAATCTGTATGTTGAAATTGAAAGTATTAGTGAAAGAAATCTGAAAAAAAAAAAACAGCTTATAAATGAAAGTTCATGAATCGGAAGAGGCAATTGCAGTAAAGATGTCGGTTCTCCTCAGATTGAGCTACAGGCTTCATGCAATTCCTGTTAAACCATCAGCAAGTGTCTATAGACTAGACAAGCTTATTCTAAAGCTTCTGTGCAAAGCTCTAGCACAGCTAAGACTGTCTCCACGGACAAGCTTACAGTACAAGGAATCACTCTGTTAGCTGATATCAAGGCTACTATGAGGTCACGGTAATTAAGTCCCGGTGGTATTGATGGAGAGATAACACACAGACTCCCATCAAACAGAACCAGGGACCCAGAAGTAACTCACACAAATAAACCCGACTGATTTTTTACAAAGGTGTAAAAGCAATGTAATGGAAGGAGGAGAAAAGCAATTAAATTGTACCAGAGCAATTGGACCCCCTGGAACCCCCAAAATGAACCTCAACCTTACACTTTACCCCAAAATTAACTCAAAGTAGGGATCTCAATGTAAAACTGTATGACTTATAGGAAAAAAAATTAAAAGAAAATCATTGGGATTTGAATTTGGACAAAGGGTTCTTTAACTTGACCTCAAAAGCACAATCAGTAAGAGGAAAAACTGATTAATAGATGAGACCGCATCAAAATTAAAAATATTTGTTCTGTGAAAAATCTAGTTGAGAGGATGGAAAGACAAGCTGCAAAGTGGAGAGAATATTCATAAGCCACAACTCCAACCACGGACCTGTGGACCATTATCAAGATATATAAAGATTTTTCAAAACTACAATTAAAGAAAATCTGGTTAGAAAATGGGCATAAGACACGAAAAAGCCATTTCACTGCAGAGCATGGACAGATGGCAAATAAGCTCATGGAAATGCAGTTCCCCCCGGGGCCAGCTAAGTAGGAAAATGCAAATTAAAAACACACTAACAAAAGGACTTATTGCCAGAGACCTGTCTGGACAGCTAAAGTCAAACTTACTGACATAAGTGCTTGGAAGGATGTGGAGAAACTTCTAGACTGTGGAGGGAAGTTACAATGTGACAGGCACTCTGGAAGACTGACCATTCCTTATACAACAATATATGCCACTAGCCTGTGATCCAGCAGTTGTGTTCGTGTGTGTGTGTGTGTGAGTGTGTGTGTGTGTGTGTGTGTAGCAGAACTAGGGTGTAGGCCAGAGGTGCAGGGGGTAAGAGGACTCACCAGAGACAGAGTAGGGAGCAGAACGGGCGGATCCACTGAAATCTACTGCTGAGGGGAGCAGCAGGGAGACAGGAGCGGTCTGCTGCACCCTGTGGGTCAGCTCCCTGGCCAGGGATGGAACTCAGGCCATAGGGGTGATAGCACTGAGACTAACTCCTAGGCCACCAGGAGGCCCCCAGCAATTGTGTTCTCTGGCAGCAAATAGGAGCCAGAAATCTATAGTGTCTGTAGACATCTATGTCTATAGACTGCCATGTGTACTGTGCCATGGGGTCGTAGTGACTTCAGTGACACTATCCAACCAGAGACTCTGGACGAGCTCAAGTTAGACACACACATCCACACTGTGCCCTGGGTTACGGTGGGGCAATAAAAAGGGATGAATTATCGATACACACAAAACGGGTGCTCAAGACTTGGGGACCATCTTCCAGGCTAACAGCTTGGCCAAGCTCAGGACGTGAGAACCAGACACGCTGGATCCCCATCTGCCTGCCCCTCGCTCAAGCCACCAGTGGTCAGTCATCACCAGCAAGGAAGTGACGCATTTGACACACACAATTCTAATCGAAACTCAAGCCTTTTTCACAACCAAGAACGTGCAGGGTTCTGTTTGATCTGTCGTTATTCTATGTGTTGTTGCAAAGCAGGGCTGGCAGTGCGTAAGATCAGCTGGTGTTAGAAATGTCAGCAGGAGGGCCGCCCTGATGGCCCTGCCGACAGCACTGTGGAGCTGTCGGCAGCACGCGATGCGAGTTCGACGCCCAGCCAGGGAGAATCCCACATGGTGCGGCAGACCCCTCCTGCCTCGCCCGCTGCTCCCCTCAGCAGCGTATTTCTGATCTGCCTGTTCTGCTCCCCACTCTGTCTCTGGTGAGCCCTCTCGCCGCCCCACGCCTCTGGCCTGTGCCCCAGCTTGTATGTGTAAATGGATAAATCTTTAAAAAAAAAAAAGAAAAAGAAAAGAAAAGAAATGTCAGCAGGAAACCACAAAGTCCATGGAAATTTCTTAGGAAGCCCCTTCTTTAATCACTGAGCTTGTCTAAACAACAACGACAAGAGAGGCTGAAAGGCCACAACTGGAGGTCCCCAGTAAGGCCGAGTCTGAGTGACACCCGCCTGTGCTGGGAGAAGCAAAAAAGACTTCAGACCGTCTCCTCTTCGATTCCAGGGTAAATGCTAAGATGGCGACTTAGAGTCGATGCCAAATTTACAATGTACGAAGAAAAAAGTATCATCCTTTTTGCAACTATTGGTGATGAGTCTGCTGAAGGGAAATTATACTCTCCATTTTGTTCTCAGAAAGTAAAAAATAAGTGCAGTTTTTTGCAGCCTTGGAGGATGCTGTCAAAGCACCACAGCATATCTGAAGCTTTGTCAAAATTATTTCAAGTGAATAAAATGAAAAAAAAATTGGAATGTTCACTGATGTTACACCTGAAAATCGGGTTTTGTGATGAATGTTCTTGGAAAAATTCAATGAAGAAACTTAATGTAGGGAATTCTCTCCATTTTTATTTGTGAATAGTGGACTGTCAGTGTAGATAAAGAATAAACGTATAGTAAGATGCTTGCTTGATCCTTGGGTAGAGACTAGGTCAGATCTTCCAGGTACGAGTGGTGTCTGCTTGGTTAAAGCCAGGGGAGAATCTCCCGTCCTGAAAATGTACAAAGTAACTTTCAGAAGAGTTTGGCAAATTTCCCAGGGACATACATTTTAATGCTTTTTAAAAAAAAAAAAAGATTTATTTATTTATGCATACAAGCTGCAGTGTAGGCCAGAGGTGGGGGTTGCAGGGAGAGGACTCACCAGAAACAGAGTGGGGAGCAGAACAGGCAGATCCACTGAAGTACACTGCTGAGGGAGCAGCGGGGAGGCAGGAGAGGTCTGCTGCGCCCTGTGGGAAGCCCCTGTCTGGGGATCGAACTCGTGCTGCAGTGGCTGCGGACAGCTTCATAGTACTGAGTCTCTACCCCTTGCACCATCAGGGAGGCCCTTTAACAGAGAGCGTAACCACCACACATTGCTTCTGGTACTGCCCTGTGGTGTTCTGATCAGGACCAGAAGCTCCGAACCCAGCAGCTCCGGATTTGACTCTCAGTCTCTGGGTCTCTCATTTGCCACCCGAGGAGCGTGATTTGACCTCGCTCAGCCTCCGTCCTAGACTCGGCTTACACCTATCTGCACATTCAAGACAACAGTGGTGTTCAGGTGTCCTGAGCGTTAAATAGAAAAATACACATCAGCCAGATTTCTGCATTTTTTCAAAATTAATGCAAAATACATTGCTCAGTGTCACGTGACGCATGTTCAATAGGCACATTTTTATTGGCATCGTCCTAAATTCACTATAATTATGAGACTTGGTGCTAATGTTCTATATTCCGTGAAAAATCTCTTCAAAGGGATCATTCAATCATAATTAATTTTCTGCAAGTTGAATGTAGCAGCATTTTCCTGTGATGAGGCTGAAATTTCCCATCTTGAATCTAATAAGAAACTGTTCTTAATGATTTTCAAACTTTTCCAGTCTCTCCCTAAGGGAGTTATTTTTGAAATCAAGTTTGGCTCAATCGCCTTAGCCAATTGCTAAAAATTACTATAGAGATAAGTATTTTCTCTTTTGCCACAAGCTTATCACTGAAGTTGACCCATTCTCTGCTCAAACTTTCATCTTCCCCTGAATAGAGAAGCAAGTTAAGACTCAAATTTATTTTATCACTTGGTAGCAGCAAGAACATCTTTAGATAAAGAATGTATTTTACTATTATCTTAATTTTCAAGTTACGTTATTTATATATTTTTAAATTGTGCATAATATAAAAGGACATAAAATTTTGTGTATTTGAATAATGCACATTTAAGAAGACTGCGAAATCTTATCTGAGACTAGGAATATGGGAGCAATTCAGCAAAACCTCCGTCTGTTTATTCAGAGGTCAGCTTGCTTCTAACTATCCCGTCTGCAGTTGTTTGTCTAGGAGCTTTCAAAGTTGAACACACAAGCATCAGAAATGATTGCTACTTCAGAAAACACAGTCTCTTTAAGTTCCATATTCTTATGCACTAAGATCAAATTTGACCTTATATCCAGAACACCTGGAAAACATTAAACTGATAGAGCATTGAAAATTAAGATGCATGAATATGTATATACTTAATCCTTTAAGGATTTTTCTTAGATATATTCTTTTTTTTTTTCTTTAGTGCCAAGGGCCATCTCTATAAAACGTAGAACTATTATATTTCTCAAGCTGTACTTCCCAAATCAAAACCATTTGCTGAGAGAGATTTCTAGTCACCCCAGGGGATAATTCCATTAGGCTGAGCCCTCTTTTCCTGCTATGACCTAGAATTGAGAAGACCAGCATAGGGTAAAATCTAAGCATTTGTGAATCTCTCTTGTATTTGTAACCGGTTCTTGCTATATGGTATTTTTCTTTGATTATTTGAACTATGAATATGTGTAACCCATTACACAACAAGCTGTAGAATTCCACTTGGTATGTTGTGAAGCTGTTTTTACAATAGAACGAACGTTTGTGTTTTGCCAATGGTGAGTCCTTCAACGGGATAATTGGTACGAATTGATTGATACAGCATCAAGAACCACTTCGCGGAGCCGATACTCCCACAGAAGCCGTGTGTTTGTTCGTGTGGCAAAACCAGGGACAGCAGAGGCGAAAACTTTACTCGTAGGTGAGAGCCCAGGAAAATCTACTGGGAAAACACAGACCACCGGGCACAACTGTTCAACATTTTGATTAAAAGAAATATTCAAGGACCAAACTATACAAAGATTGAAGATCGGGACTTTCACATAATAATTCAAGGACAGAATTTCAGATGCTATCTATCAAATTAAGCAAGGTTGTATGCATATGTTGAGTTATTGGATATGCATTTAGGAAAAACCCAGGGTATGCATAATTCTTAAAAGTCCTTATCTCAGTATTACTCACAAGGTCAATTATTACTCACAAGGTCATCTTTTGCTGAATAGCAACCAGCAAGATTACAGTTCTCTTTGATTTTTACTTTGCAAAGGAAAATTGTCATATTCAGAAAAGAGATTAGTTCCCTCTAGCAGTTTATTCAGGAACATAATTAATGATACAAAGACCCAGGCAGATTGCCCTCCCCAACTACTGCTGGGCTTCACATGAGAACATGGGGGGTATTTTATTGGTTGGAGTAGTTGCTGCCTCACAGTTTAGCTAATCCCAAATTTGTCTTTAATTCTGTTTATCTGTTAAAAATTCTTGGGCCTCCCTGGTGGCCTAGGGGTTAAGTCTCAGCATTATCATTGCACAGCCTGAGTTCGATCCCCGACCAGGGAGCTGACCTGCAGGGCGCAGCAGACCTCTCCTGTCTCCCCGCTGCTCCCCTCAGCAGTGTGTTTCAGTGGACCCACCTGTTCTGCTCCCCACTTGGTCTCTGGTGAATTCTCTCACCCCTCATACCTCTGGCCTACACCCCACTTCTTCTATGCAAAGATAATTTTTTTAATTAAAAAAAAAGAAATTCCTGCCAACTCATCATCATCATCATACACACACACACACACACACACACACACACACACACACGCACACACGCATACACGCTAACTCCCAGGTATCAAAGTGATAAAATCAGGTTCCCAATTATGTGTCCTATTTTATCTTTTATCTCCCATCAAATTGTGTCCTTTCATAATCTTACTCTTTTTTTAAAGATTTATTGATTTATGCATATAAGAACTGGGGTGCAGGCCAGATGTGTGGGGGAGGGTGAGAGGATTGACCAGAGACAGAGTAGGGAGCAGAACAGGTGAATTGACTGAAACACGCTGCTGAGGGGAGCAGAGGGGAGACAGGAGAGGTCTGCTGCGCCCTGTGGGTAAGCTCCCTGGCTGGGATCGAACTCATGCTGCAGTGACTGTGGACAGCTTCATAGTGCTGAGATTTAACTTGTTGTGCTGCCAGGGAGACTCCATAATCTTACTCTTTGAGCATATGACTTTACTGTATGGGTAGCCCAATAAGTGATGACTGGTTAGTTAGTGAGTGAGTAAGTGAGTGAGATAATGAGCGAGTTAGTTAGTGAGTTAATTCACTAGTTAGTTAAATCAGCTAATGGGTTACTTTGCCAGTCATAACTTCTGTTATCAACCTCATAAGGTAGCTGTTATAATTATTAATCTCTGTCTTTTACAATGAAGAAAAGTGAGACTCAGAAATCTGACACTCCAACCCAGGAACCCCAACTGAAAAAAACCCCATGTACTTTCAATCATACCAGTCTTCCAAAATGTGTTTTAAGGTCTTCTGTTGAAATAAGCCAAGGAAACACTGGGTTACATAAAGATAATGTTTCTTCACCACAGGCATTCCCAGAGCTAGTGGGTCTTACAAATCACTAAGAAAATGATAATGTTCACACTATTGCCAAAATGTGTCCATTTGTGGGTATCCTTTCTTTCACCCAGACTGTCAAATAGGACTAATATCTTCCTGACTGGGCTTTGGGAAGAACTGTACTAAGATATGCTTTTGACTGTATTCATTCCACTTAAAGACCCTGTACTTACATTTTGCAAGCAGATGTTCTTCCTGAAATCAGCATAATTCCTCTGTTGTTTGTTGTTTTCTTCCATTATTTCTATTTGCTAGTTCTGCCTTGTCCTGCTCGCCCCACAGCAGGGACTCAGTATTACACATTCACCTGTTCTCTCTTTTCTTTCATTGTGTGAATTTTGGGGGCATCATCATGAGTTTGTCATCTGCTTTGCTTAACTCAACTTTGGGGGAGTACCCAGCATGCTTTTTACTGCTCAATATTTATTTAAGTTTGTTTTTATTGTGGTAAAATGCACACCACAAGAACATTTACCATTTAAACCTTTTCTGTGCCGTTAATTACGCTGACCTTGTGGTGCAATCATCAGCACCATTCATGTCCAGGGCTTTTTGATCTTTCCAAATGCAATTATTCTCAAACACTAACTCTCATTCTTCATGCTGCCAGCCCCCGAAACCACCATTTGACTTTGTCTCTGTAGACCTGACCGCTCTGCCTAGGACTATAGAGTATTTGCCCTCTTGTGAGCAGCTATTCCACCGAGCACAAGGCCTTCGAGGGTCACCCGAGCTCCAGAACATGACAGAATTTCCTTCCTTTTTCAGGCAAGGAATATCCCATTGTGTGCACCTGACTCGCGCTGGGTATCTGTCAACAGATCCTTGGGCTGTTTTCCTCCTGGTGATTGTGATTAGAGCTTCTGTGAATCTTGCTTTCGGCTACTTGGATCTACCTCAGAACTGTAATTATGGATCACGTGGCGATTCTGTGTTTAACTTTCTGGAAGAATTTCCCTGCCATTTTTCACAACTGCAGCATTTTACTTGCCCACCGACTAGGCACAAGAATTCGGTGCCTCCGCACCCCTCAACACTTGCTGTTCCTTTGTTTGCCTGTTGATAGCACCCTCCCTAACAGTGAGGCGAGACGTGTGTTTAAGTAATTGTGTCCACCCTGTGAGGTCAAGCGCTGGTTCACCGCCTGACCAAGGCTTCCCGGAGCATAGGTGACCCACAGGCCGCAGTTAGGAAATGTCCAGCGTAGAGGAAGAGGTGAGGTTAGGTGCAGGAGAAAGCCTGGCATGGAAAGTTTTTGTTTCCCAGTGGATGAGTAGGAACTATTGAAAACTTAGAGAAATCTGAGAGACTGAGCTGAAAATGGATATTTGTTTTCAAAAATTTTTCTGGAGGTGAGGCATAAAGGAGATGGCAAGAGCAGTCATGCGTTCATGAAAGAATAAGTTAGAGTAAAATCAGCCCAGGAGAGTCCGTTCAACAAGAACTGGAATGTGATCTGGGCGAGGGAGCAGCGGACGGTGACGGGCACCCAGGGGAAGGCAAGTCTGCGCTGGCCCTGACAGAGACTTAAAACTTGAATGTAAAGACCCTGGGTTCGTCCTTTCTGCTGCCCTGTAATTGTTCGCAGACAAATCAGCTCGACGCCTCCTTGGGGCCTCCCCAAACTCTGCTGGGCCCTTTCCCAAGGTTATAAATATATTTTTAAACATGTATTTGTTTATTTATGCATAGAACTGCGATGTAGGCCAGAGGTGCAGGGGGTGACTGGACTCACCAGAGAAAGAGTGGGGGGCATAACAGGCAGATCTACTGAAACACACTGCTGAAGGGGGCAGCGGGGAGACAGGAGAGGTCTGCTGTGCCCTGTGGGTCAGCTACCTGGCCGGCGATCGCACTCAGGCCGCAGCAATCTTAGCTCATAGTGTGACAGCGCTGAGTCTTAAGCCCTGCGCCCCCAGGGAGGCCCCCGAGGTTATATTTTGGACCAGAATGTGTTTTTCTTTTTCTCCACAAATCCTTTGACTCCACCATATAAAACTTGAGTTTCTAAAGGAGCCCTCTCGAGTTTAATTCCTGATCCATTATTTCCTAAGCCAGCACCAACAATATAACATCTTCCTTGGGCAAACTATGCCCACCCAAGCCAGTCAGCCACTGCTCAGACCTGGCCCCTCGGTGCTGGTGTCTTAGCTGTGACTCCTCAGAAGCGCCATCTGTGTCGCTGTGAACTCCTTCAGGAAGCAGAACAGAACACAGCATTTTCCTGGTTCGTCTCTGAAAAGCCCTAAACTTGATCCTCTGGACCAAACCACACTAACTGTCTTTGTCATTCCTGATTAAGTTACACCCCTCGGATTAGTCTGGTAAACACCTTGATTCCTGTGAAAATCCTAGGGGCGGGAATGACGCCTTAATTCCTGCATCTCCACGGGTGCATTTAAACTACAAGTTTAGCACCACTTTGAGGGTGAATATCTGAGTATAACAACATTTTCAGCAAAACCTGACTATATGGTTTTCTTGAGTGTCCACATAAATAGTAGAGACACCATGAACCGCAGAAACTTTCCAAATGCTGCTTTAGGGGGAAAAAAGAAAAAGTTGGTCTTTCCTATCAACTTGGCTCAGTTAGGAGAAATGCAATTTATACCCTTGAGTTTCATCTCAGTTCCTATCCGGAGCGCTTCAGACCAACTAACCACCCCACACTATAAGCCAGACACTCTGCTAAGCTCTTGATTTATATCATCATATTCAACTTTTGGAAGTGGATTTTATTGTCTGCAATTTATAGACTTTTTAAAAAACATGAGTCTTGGTGAGGAAAACGACATTCTCAGAGGAAAGTCCTGAGAAGGCAAAGTGGCTCACTTCAGCTCCAGAAACTTAACGACGAGACGAATGGGATGAGTCACGATCTCCTCAGTATGCAGGCCCTGAAACGGCTTTTCTCAGCCTTCCAGAATGAGAAGGCATGTGAGGAAGGGAGCAGGAAGACGACAGCCCCAACTGTCACGGCAGGTGCCCCGCGGCAGAGCCCACCTTTCGCAGGCCTGTCTCGATGGACAGACTCTGAGTGGAGAGAGGGGACCGGACCACCCACACAGCCCCCTCGTCCGGAAGCACGGAAGCTGGGCCGTCAGCAGCTACACGCCTCGTGTTTTATTTGCTCCTCCAAGAGGCGCTGGAGGTTGACAAGTCCCGAGGGATCGCTCTGGCCTGGTGCGGCCCCTGAGGCCGACCGCTGTCCGACTCTCTCTTAGACCTGAGAAAACTGGAGGCTCCAGACCTCCTAGCCAGCAGGTCACCATCTGGATCTTAAGCCCCAAATGCGCGCTGCTGCACCCCGAGTCTCCAGAGGTCCTCCTCACTCTGGCGGGGATCACCTGCCTCGTAGCAGAGACTCGTGGGTGCTGTAAGGAGGGAACTCCGAGCTGGGCTTCGATATCCGCCAGCTCCCGAACTCAGGTGTTGACATTTTATCACAGGAATGTTGTGACCCAGGTGGGTGAGACAGTCGGGGCTGACCCTGAACTCCCCACTCGCCATGGGGACTGCCGGCAAGACACTGAACCTGTCTGCTTTGGACTCTTCTCTGTTAAGAAAATGGTGCTCTCCCCGACGGAAACATGTGTGGCGAGGCACAGAACGGGGCTATGGATATTTGCAATTGTCTTGACTCTTGAGATCTTCCTATAAAGAAAAGACTCTTGTGACATAAATTTGACAGATGATAAAGCGCGTGGCTCTGAGGCCCTGCCCGCCCAGGCTCACAGGCCTCTCTCAGCGCCAGGACCTGCTCTGACTTAAAGACAATTTTCTTTATGAGGCAGGTGTAGCGCTGGTCTACGAAACGAGGTGGTCCTCTCAGAGTCTCTGTTTACCCAACTGGATCTCTAATGGGGACCCAAAGCTTCATACAAACAAGCTTATGTTAATTTATAGACAGACACACAGACTGGCAGACAGGACGACCAGCTATTTAGATTACGTGTCTTGCAACACATTTCAGGTGGGCAGAACACTATTGAGAGGGAAGAGTCCAAAGCAGACAGATTAATGGCTTCCGGCATCTCCTACAGTGAGAGGGAAGTGGGGCGTCAGCCTTGCCCACCTCCTTACTGAGATAAATGGAGATTACTCCGCACTGAAGCTGGAGCGTATTAAACACTGAACTCAGAGCTCCTTACTTATCTTTTCCCATTTCTGAAATTGCCCACGGGATGGCTTTCCATCTGCAAAGTGACAGTCGCAGGGCTCAGTCCCTCGTTAGTTCAACACGCTTCACAAAATCATCTCTCCTGGGAGACAATAAATAAGGACAGAAAATACCTTCCCTCATTCTTCTCCTGCCCCAAACTCTCCAGTCTCAGGAAGGATAAATGCAAAGTTATTGGAAAGTAAATTGTGTGACAGGGTGACCTCACACTGGACTGTTCCAAGCCCCAAAGAAGGTAGTTGCTTCTAGAAAGAGAAACACACTAAATTCGTTGATGCCACAGTGTGGTTTCTGACAGTTGTTTTTTTTTTTTTTTTTTATAAATCCTGAAGTCTCGAAGTCTTCCTCAACTCCGTTAAAATTTTGAGGTTTACCTTTCCACTTGAATAGAGTCTTCTTGAAACAGGGCGGACAGGGAACAACTGCCAGGCTGAGACAAGAGCCACCAAAAAGCCCCAAAAGGCCAAAACGCCAAAACCAACCAAGGCCAGCGCCTGCTGAGAGGAAGGGCACTGTCTGTGGGGCTTACCCGCATGCACAATTGCAGGGACTTCAGGCTGCAGGAGCAACAACAGCAAACATGGGGTTTGTTTTACAAACGGGGGAAACAGAGAGCTCACTGCAGCCTCAGGTGGCGGCCGCCTCCCCCAGAACGCACCGGGGATGGCAGCTCTTTGGGAGGTGCTGGGTGACACCCACAAACAGCTGTTTGGACCCCAGGCCCAGGGCCCCTGGGGCTCCTTTCAGGCACGTCAGAGGCAGGACCGAGGCCCAGTCCCCGCAGAGTCCTTCGGCTTCTCTTCCCGCTCGGCGGGCGGCTGCTGGACGCTTCGCTTCTTCTCTCTCCCTCGGAGGCCAGGAGCGGACTTCTCTCTCCTCTCTTCGGAGTCTGGAACCTTCATCTTTCTTCTCCTGTAGGCTGGTGTCGTCGTCTTCTCCTGTTCTTCTCTTCAGGGGCCTCCTTCTCTCTCGGGGGCTGGTGTCCCCTCTTTTTTTCCTCTTCTTTTTCCCCCTTTTCTTCTCCCCCCCTCACTTCTAGTCTTTTCCCCCCTTCCCAGTCCCTCTGATCCTGGCTTATATCCTCTCCCAGAGGACCATCCACAAGTCTGATTGGACCATTTTTCAATCCTGGAACTGATTGGACCCACCCATCAGCTCCGAGCACCTGATTGGTCCATTCAGAATGGTAGTTCCTGGGCAGGAGCAATTGCCACAACCGCTCTGGAGCAGCGGGGTGAGAGGCACCACCGCTCCTGCCGGCTCCCACTGCTAAGGCAGCTCGGTTCCGGTAACATTCTCTCCATTTACAGAGTAGCTTACCTTCCAGTTACTTCTTTTAGTGTCCAATGTAACATTATTTGACAAGCATTTGTTTCTTGGTTGGAAGAGAATGGAAAGTAACAACCATGAGTAAGTTTTGTGGAAACTGGAACAACCTCCCCAGTGAAGAGGAAGGAAATGAGGGCCCGACCCGGTGGCTTCTGGGATAAGTGGCAGAAAGAGCCACCCTTTATCTTTCAGGATTAATTTTACTTTTAAGTGAGAAATTTTGTGAGCAGATGGAATTGGCCTTGCTGGTGGGAGGCCCCCAGGGTGAGCGATGGGGGGGGGGTGTTAAATCAGGGGCATGTTTCAGAGGAACATTGTTGTGCCAACAGGCCAGCACTATCCCCAGAGACTGCACAAACCCAGGGGCAGAGTCACACAAGATCAGGGAAAATGATGCTGAGACCAAGTTAGAAATATTTTTTTTTAAATAAGACTAAGACAGAATTTTAAAGATTTTTTTAAAGTCCGTTAATTTAGATAAATCTCATATAAGTCTAGTTTAAAAAATATTACATTTCTTAGGAATGAGACGTGAGACAAATCCCAACTGCAGAAGGAATTGAAAGAATTTTAAAGGCTTATTAACACAAACCTATTACAATTAATTTAAAAAGCTAATGGGAAGGGATCACTTTTAGAGAAATATGAAAATTATGATCATTAACCAAAGTTAGAACCGTTAGTAGTAGCTGGTGCTATATACTTAAAAACCTAACAGTCCTAAAAAGAAAAACCGTGAGTATTGATAAGAGAGTTTGTGGATCGCGAGATAGCAGATAAGCAAACTGAACTCAACAGATTTTCTCTTTGCGAATAACATATCCCCTTGGACAAGGAAACAGTCCCTTTAAAATAGCAATATAAACTGAATTGCATTAGAAAGACATAGAACCTATGAAACCCACAAATCTTATTAATCTTATTAATATTTAACCAGGGTATAATTTGGAGATGAAAAAGAAAAGTAACAAAATTTCTCCCCAAACTGGGTATCTATTCTAAAAAAACATAATCACCCTATCTCATGTCATCCACAAAATAACAGGTATATGAAAGTATTTAATGAAAAGATAATTTTAATATTTTATTAGAATTTCCGAGGAAGACCTAGACAGAAAGTACTAAACAACTGTTTTGATATAGAAGACATTAAAAAAACAGTAAACAAATGAAAGATTTAGAAAAATGTTTGCAATTTAGATGACAGACAAGGCTTAAAAGATATAATTAAGTGTAGAGCTTTTAAAATTGACCCCCCCCCAAAAGCAAGTGCCTCAGAAAAATGAGCAACAAATATAAACAGGCAATTGACAGCTGAGCAGATCCAAATGGCCATTAAATAATTTTTAATTCATTAATAGAGAAATGGAAACTGATCTCACAATCAGCCACCACTTTAAACATATTATACAGGCAAAAAAGTTAATCTTAAGACTGTCCGTGCTATGAGGGTAAAGCACTCTCCACACTGCTGGTGGAAAAGTACATGGATGCAACTTCTTTAAAAAGCAATTTGCCAACATTAATTAAAATCCAAAATACATAAACCTTTGACCCAGCAACTTCCTTTCTGACTACATATCCCATAGAAATATGACTGCTTGTGGCCTCCCTGGTGGCCTAGGGGTTAAGTCTCAGGCTGTCACCCCTGCAGCCTGAGTTCGATCCCCGGCCAGGGAGCTGACCCACAGGGCGCAGCAGACCTCTCCTGTCTCCTCACGGCTCCCCTCAGCAGTGGGTTTCAGTCAATCCACCTGTTTTGCTCCCCTCTCTGTCTCTGGTGAACCCTGTCACCCCCCCACACACACACCTCTGGCCTAAACCCCAGTTCTTGTATGCATAAATAAATAAAATCTTTTTTAAAAAAGTAACTGCTGGTACTCCAAAAATGCAGGTAATCCACAGAGCATTGTTTGTGTCTGCTAACTAGAAAGAATTTCCATAGGATGGTTACACTTACCCTTGCGTCATGTCAAGTGATTGGAGAAGCAAATGTGAGAGAGAAATGTAAAGATTAGGCAAAAGAGAAGAAACGAAAAAGGAAATAAAAAATTATCTTCAAGTTAAACATTATGATAATCTCGTTTGCACCAAGTCATCAGGTTATATCTGCACGTCCTGCCCCGCGGACAGCGTGGACCTCATTTATGGCGCTAATGTGCCTCATTTACACGTCTTGATTTACGTGGCCACTACAGCAACCCCAGGCGGCTCAGACTGTTATTATGCTCATTAGCTTTTCCCAAATTATGTGATTCTTTAACGCCAAGGCTTGACTTGAAGCCAGGCCAGCTGACCCTGAAGATTGGTTTTTAAGCACGAATCACATTGGCTGGTAACCAATTAATGCCAGGACACGTGATTGCAGAATAAATACTGCAAAATAAAAAAAGGCATAGCTGAGTAAACAAAGCAGATAATGTGTAGAAGATGAGCTTATTTCAGTTACTCACGCTCAAGGGAGTCGCACATTTCAAGGAGAGAGATGCAGACGCGTCACCTTCAGGCTGTTCCTGGCTTGGCTCTGGTTGGGACTGGTTCTAAAGACAGTGGGGAGCAATTAGCTCTGTTCCTTGAGGCCCCTGCAACTGTGTCTCACATGCGGCCAGAGCACCTCTTAGACCAGCGAAATCAGCTAACAAATTACTGAGGTTCTTTGTTTTCCCATCTAGGGCGCTTTGATATGTAAGTAATATTTGTTCAGTGGAAATGTCAGACAGGAAAGGTTTTTGGGGTATTTAGGGATGAGGGAAGAGATTGAGAAGTCAACGGAACAGCATGAGAAGCAGCCCAGGGTAGAAAAGGGAGAAACGTCTTCAAAATACATTTCGCTTCGGAGCTGGGCTGGCCGTGCCTTTTGGCGTGACAGAGGCGTTGACAAACCTGGAGACGCACATGGTTAGGTGGCTTCGAATGCCAGGATTCCGAGCCGGTCGTTCCCCAAGCGAGGCCTGGCACCTGAAACTTCCACTTGGCGGCAGAGGTGCGTGGGTGCCCTGTGCACCCCGACGTGTCTCGAGCTGGGGAGCCCTCCCAAAGCGCTGCTGTCCAGAGCAGGCTTAGTCCCTGTGGTTGTCACCTGTGGCCCGCAGTGAGTCCCCAGGTGTCAGGCTGGACTGTGCCCCTCACATCTCCACCCTGCCTGGGATGCTCGTGATTTGTCAGGGGCCAAACCCACGCCCCACCCTCCTTGTCAACACCTTCTCTCCTGCCTGCGCGCAACCATCTCTGTTCTGCCCGAAGCAGAATATTCCCGGCACTACTTAGGCAACGCGCATTTGGTGCTTCTCTTCTCTGTCCCAAGGACCAGAACACTGGATGGTGACAAAGCAGAACAAGTGCAGCAGGACGTCACCAGAGTAGGTCAGCAGCCTGGGGTCCAGCACCCCGCCACCACACACCAGCTGGATCTGAACACCGTCCTCATCCCCATTTTTTTTCTATCTTCATTTATTTGCATGTATATATTTTTTAATATCATTATTCATTTTTGTACACTTTGCTTTCTCCTCTCAGGTGTAATCCCCATAGCATTCCAACACCAAGTTACCTGTAAACCGTCACCATAGTCTCTTGTGCTCTCCCCACCACTGTTTTAACCCCTCTCCCTCCCTGCTGAATGTCTCCAATCTATGGTTGCCTGCTAGTTTTGTCTTTTTTTTCCCCTGATCCCTTATTTGGTTCCCCTATATGCCTCCTATAAATGAAACCATCTGATATTTTTCTTTTTCCTTCTGGCTTATTTCACTGAGCATGATCCCCTCCAGCTCCACCCATGTTGCTGCAAATGGCATGAGTTTATCCTTTTTGATTGCTGAATAGTATTCCATTGTGTATATAGACCGCATATTCTTGATCCAGTCATCTGCTTTTGAGCAAATGACTTTTGGTTGTTTCCATATCTTGGCTATTGTAAATAGTGCTGCGATAAACACTGGAGTGCAGGTTTCCTTTCGAATTAATGTTTTTGTGTCCTTTGCGTAGATTCCTAGGAGTGGAATTGCTGGGTCACCATTTTTAGTAATTTGAGGAACCTCCACACAGCTTTCCATAGTGTTTGACCAGTTGCATTCCCACCAGCAGCGCAGGAGAGATCCTTTTTCTCCACATCCTCACTAGCATTTGTTATCAATTTTTTTGATATGGGACATTCTCACGGTGAGGAGGTCTCACTGTGGTTTTGCTTTGCATTTCCCAAGGGTCATGCAAACAATTATTTTTGAACATTTAGAAGTGCTTTGCGCTAGTCCTGCTGTAAGTGCAAATGGATGTCAGGTCATTTCCCAAATCTAGGAGCTGGGTGTTTGGAAGACACTTGCGGGTTGATGGGCTTCAGCTGTAGCATGTATCCTAGATGCCAAGTCTGTGTCAGAGGCCAGCAGCTGCGGCTGCGGACCGCAATTGCCGTGGAGATGTTTAAAGTCAAATACTGTCCTCTCTTTCCATTCTCAAAATGCCTCCCTATAACCCAGTTCAAACCATAAAGCACTGGAGTGACATCCTTAGGGCTGGGGCATATATTAAAGGCAATTCATCAAAGGCTGAACTTGCTGGCCCAGCGCCACAGGGCCACGAGGGCGCATGCTCTGTCAAGGGCCACACAGAAGGACGTCGTTGTCACGGAGAGCAGGCCACGGTCCAAGCAGCCCATATCTTTCCAAGGACAAATTTCCTTCCGGGTCTAACTGTACAGGAAAAAGATGACAACCAGAACCAAACTAAACCTTTGAGAAAGTTCCTGAAGTGCAAGATCAGTGGTTTCAAAGGAATCGACTCAGATGTTTTACAGTAACAATTGCTCCTTCCTAATGGAAGACTCATGTTTTAGGGTCACCTCCTTCCACTTCAAAATCTACAGGCTACAGGAAGCCCTACCCCCCACAGACAGAGCCACTCACAGCTAGCCTTGCAGCCTCCAGGAAGGAAAGAGCAAAGATCACTGGCTTCCAAATTCCAAAAGCCAAAATCTTTGTATTAACATTAAGGCTGGAAAAAATAGTGATATATGTAATTCAAGGTTTTTCTTTCCTGTTTCTGAGAAGGCAAAGACCATCTGGGCTGGAAAAGCAGAGGAATGGAGAGCAGATCCCCGAGCGATCAGGGAGGGCTCTTTCCCTCCCAGGTTTTGGGGGGCTGGTCTGGTGGGGGGTTCCAGAGGAGCCTGTGGGGGACTTGCTAGGCAGATCTCAGGAAACAACTCTTTCTTTAAAATACACTCTGTTGGGCCTCCCTGGTAGGGCAGGGGCTAGTCTCAGCGCTATCAAGTTGCCGCCAGGCACTGTGGCCTGAGTTCAATCCCCGGCCAGGGAGCTGACCCACATGGCGCAGCAGACCTCTCCTGCCTCGCCCGCTGCTCCCCTCAGCAGAGTATCTCAGTGAATCGGCCTGTTCCGCTCCCCACTCTGTCTCTGGGGAATCCTCTCACCACCCCCACCCCTCTGGCCTACATCCCAATTCTTGTCTGCGTAAATAAATAAAAATAAATTTTAAAAAACATACGCTCTGTTCTGCTGGTGCTGGCGTTGAGTGATGTATCTGGCCCGGGAGTGCCTGAGGCAGCATCGTCAGAGTCCCGAAGCGGGGACGGGGCAGCAGCCACGAAGCCTGAGAGGGTCTTCCTGTCGAGCGAAGGAGGCCTTGAGGCCTCGGGACGGAGGGGCCCCGCAGTGCCACTAGCCACTGTCAGCATCCATGAGGAACTTGGCTTTGGGAAGTTCCCCAAACTAGAAGCTAAGTCAGGGCTTGGGAAGACCCCGAATTAACCAAGAAGGCTTTGAAGTCTCGGAAGAAACCCCAGACTGACCCAAGATGAAATTTCCCAAGATGAAATTTCTACCGAGTAAAATGGAAAGTGAAATCGAAATTCACTTCCTGGGAAAATCAAATCACACGTTTTAGACATTCAGGCTGACGGGCCGAGGGTCAGCATTCACGCGAACAGGCATCATCTCTGGACCAGCCAAAGACAGATGAGAATGACTGAAAAGCTAAAAAATATGTTCTTAATATCCAATATCCAACCATCATCTGTCAAGGAAAATATACATCCTGAGATATTTTTTAAATTTTGGACTATTTTAAATGATTGAAATAATTATGTCTTCTCATTCCTTGAATGCTATTGTAATGAGCTTGAGTGTACTAGAAGGTCAGGGGCAGGCAGACCAGGAGACTTATAAAATGAAATGAAGAGGTGATACCCATGTACAGCACTTTAATTGAAGATTCTTCACCATAAATATTTGTTTGAACTTACGCGGTAGGGCCAAAGAATAAAGTGCAAAGTGAACTTTCTATAATTCTCATCTCTAAACAAACATCGTCCTTCAATCAGTACATTGGGAAACCACTGAGATCTAGAAGTATTGATGATTTCTGGAAAACCACCTTTGAAGTTGCATTCTGAGATTGTTCAGGTACCCCAAAAGTGCCATCACTAGGTTTGGGCCAGTTTACACGCTTTCTCATCTCTAAACAAACATCGTCCTTCAATCAGTACATTGGGAAACCACTGAGATCTAGAAGTATTGATGATTTCTGGAAAACCACCTTTGAAGTTGCATTCTGAGATGGTTCAGGTACCCCAAAAGTGCCATCACTAGGTTTGGGCCAGTTTACACGCTTTCTAGAAAATCAGTGTAAATATCTTTGCAGTTAGATTTTTACCTTTTTTTTTTAATATGTATATTTTTATTGTTACTTATATCTTTTACATTTTGTATTCCCCTTGGGTAACCCACCACCAATTCACCCGTGACTCATCTCCGTGGTCCCTTGTGTCCTTTTCTACTCCATTTTGTGCCCTTATGTCCCCTCTACGCCTCCTCTGAGTGTCTCTCTCCTATTTGGTTTCCCTATATTCCTGCTATCAGTGAAACCATTTGATATTTTTCTTTCTTTCTGGCTTATTTTGCTGAGTATTAGCTGTATGGTGATTCCTCAAACTACTAAAAATGGAGCTTCCATACAACGCAGCAATACCACTTTTGGGAATCTACCCAAAGGACACAAAAGCACTAATCCAAAAGGATAGATTTTTTACCTTGGATTGTTAATATTTCCAAATGGCACACTTACTCATTAAATTTGGTCTCAAACTTTATTAAGCATCCACAGCACAAAACCAGCCTGAAGAACGACCCCATGGAAGATACCGGGGCAGTAACCTCTGGGTCACACCCCCACACCCCACTACCAAAGAAGTGGCAGGAATAGGAGAAAAGGCACAAGTGTTCAGCAGGGAGGAAAAGGCAGCTAAGGCGCGCCCTCCTGCGGCTCCCCCTTGGTGAGGGGTGCCAGCGTAGAGGGAGCCCCCTATCGTGAGCCCAGACTGGCCTGTGCGTGTTGGCAGAGCCGCCCTCACGGCTGAATTTGCTCAGTGTTCTGGTCTCAGCGCACAGTTCTTATTTCTCTTTGCTCTATTTTCCCCCTTACATCTCACCAAATTTCTGCTAATGCCACATTAACTGACTTTGTTTATTTGAAAGATTTATTTATTGATGCATACAAGCTGGGGGGTGCAGGCCAGAGGTGTGGGGCAGTGAGAGGGTTCACCAGAGACAGAGTGGGGAGCAGAACAAGCAGATCCACTGAAATCCACTGCTGAGGGGAGCAGCAGGCGAGGCAGGAGAGGTCTGCTGCGCCCTGTGGGAATCTCCCTGCCGGGCATCGAACTCGCCCCGCAGCTGCTGACAGCTCCACAGGGCTGCGCTTAACCCGCTGTGCCACCAGGGAGGCCATAACTGTCTTTGTTTTAAGTTACTCGACTCCAACCCAACCAAGGCAGCTCCTCAAG